>JAFVLL020006368.1:0-17363 GCA_021397915.2 Tor tambroides | reverse complement strand
TAAAAAAAAAAAAAAAAAAAAAAGGCACAACAAAGGTTGTACTTCCTTCGCCAGCTGAGGAAGTTTAACCTGCCACAGGAGCTGCTGAAACAGTTCTACTCAGCCGTCATCGAGTCTGTTCTGTGCACTTCAATAACTGTCTGGTTTGGCTCAGCTACAAAATCAGGCATCAGAAGACTACAGAGAACGGTTCGGACTGCTGAAAGGATTATTGGTGCTCCCCTGCCCTCCCTCCAATAACTCTATACATCCAGAGGATCCCTCACATCCAAGTCATCCCCTTTTTGAACTTTTGCCATCTGGCCGGTGCTACAGAGTCCCAAATACCAGGACAGCCAGGCACAAGAACAGTTTCTTCCCCCAGGCAATCTACCTTATGAACAGTTAAATGTTCCCCACATTATGCAATAAAAATGTGCAATAACCTTATTTATTTGTTACCACCTCCATCCTAGCACATCCCTGCATCTCATTCTATTCCGTTCCATTCTATCAGCTATAGCACATCTGTACATACAATTTATTTACTTTTCAATTTTTGTCTATTTATATTTACATATGTGTATTTTTTTTTATTTTTTATTCTCATCTTATTTTTATTGTCTCTGTGTTGTTGTCTCTGTGTACTGGAAGCTTATGTCACTAAAACAAATTCCTTGTATGCGCAAGCGTACTTGGCAATAAAGCTCTTTCTGATTCTGATTCTGAATAACTGAACACCAATAATTGAGCAGCAAATCAGCATATTAGAAAGAATGATTTCTGAAGGATCATGTGACACTGAAAACTGGAGTAATAATGCTGAAAATTTAGCTTTGATCACAGCAATAAATTATATCTTAAAAAATATTCAAATAAAAAATAGCTATTTCAAATTGTAATATTTCACAATATTATTGTTTTTACTGTAATAATAAATGTAGACTTTGTTCAAAACAAGTAAAAATCATGTTTCCAAACTTTTGACAAGTACTGTACATTTTAGTACATATCTAAATAACTTCGCTATGTAGTGAACAGTGTGACTAATAAAACAGATTTGCATAAATGTCTACATAAGACATTTTGCATAAAAATACAGTGCAATTTAAGAAATATTTATCTTTCTGGAATGAGTAATTAGATGATTTATGATCCTGTTTTTTGCTCTTTGACATTTTAAATATCAGTCCAATGAGCCATCAAACATGTTGATTTGTGTTTTAAGTTTGTATACTTTCCCTTTACTAATGGATTCACTGCTAAACTGATCTGATCTGATCTGAGAGAGTGAAGAGTGTGTCATTGTTCTCTACAGGTTGAATGATTGTGGCATCACAGATGAAGGTTGTGCTGCTCTGGCTTCAGCTCTGACAAACCCCTCACACCTGAGACAACTGGATCTGTCTTGGAATAAAATAGGAGATTTGGGTGTGAAGCGTCTCTGTGCTGGACTGGAGGATCCTCACTGTAAACTGGAGACATTGTGGTAAGATCATCTCTCTGATAGTCATGTCTTTGTCCTCAGTAAGATGTGTCCTTTAATGTAAATCCTAAGAATAAAGCTTATAAAATAAATGTTCAGTAAACACACTTAATCTCAACACAAATGACTCTGATGACTGAAGATGAAGTTCATTTCATTCATCTTCATCACATCACATCACCTGCTGCTCCTGTTTTTGATCCACCAAACATTTACTGGAGCTTCAGTTGCTTCTGCTAGTTTGATTAATACTCCTTCACCTGCCCATCTCTGTGTAAGAGTTTTTCCTCTTATTTTCCACTTTTTCTGAAATTGCATGAGCTCATTGTGTTCTCACAGATGTCATACAGATTTAACCTGAATGTTCATATACTAATGTGTGATTTAGTGATTTCTGTTCAATTTTTATAAGCTGCCAAACATGACACAAAGATGTGTTTGATTACAAGAGTTAATAAATGAGATGTAATGAGGAACACGTGGCTCCTGTGAAGCAAATATCATGTTTCTCCAGACAGATCCATCCTTGTATCACTATTAAACAATATCTCACATTCAGATCTGTCTGTTCAGTCCTGAAGCACATGACAGTTTCAAACAGCACCACTGAGCATCAGCATGCATAAATCTCATTCTATCAGCAGCAGTTTGTGGCAATGCTTGTCATTATATCTCCTCTCCTGCTCTGAGACCAGAGTCAATAACAAACTACAGACATTTCAACTACAATTCACATTGTGTCATTGTTCTCTACAGTTTGAGTGATTGTGGTGTCACAGTTGAAGGTTGTGCTGCTCTGGCTTCAGCTCTGAGATCAAACCCCTCACACCTGACAGAACTGGATCTGACTGAGAATAAACTAGGAAAATCAAGAGCGAAGTTACTCTATGATCTGAACGATGATCCACATTATAAACTGGAGATAATATACTGTTGTGAGTATATTATTTAAATCTTTTAAAATGGCCAGAGTTTAGTAACCGGTCTCATATGTGTGTAATTGGAGAACATAAGATAATTCAGCTCCACTTTAGTCTCTGTACTTTAAACTGTTTAATTCTGTGATCTATGCATATATGAATATTTTCATCTCTTCCAGTGTCTCTGTGTGTAAGTGATAAAGAGAGAGTTGTTGATCATTCATTGTTGTTAATCTATGATCAGTTGTTCATTCATATCTCTGGCTGTAATATAAATATACTGTGTTTTTTCTGAAATGGATCTGCTGATGTGATGTGACAGCAGTAATGTCTCATACTCATATGTGACTGTGTTTTATTGTAGGACTCTCAGTATTTAGACGTCAGTGCAGTTTCCTCAGGATCAGCTGATGGTGAATAAGGAGCCGCTACAGAAACGTCACAGTCACACAATCAACAGAGACTGAAGACACAGAGACACACAGCATCACAGAAAGTTAAAACACAGGGCTTATATAGGCAGAGTTAGCAATGGCAGGTGTGAAAATTCACTACAATATTTTTTTTAATTTAAACTAGAACCAATTGCATTTTTTTTTTGGCTCATTTGCATTGATGTTATGCCTCGAGACACTAACGTGTGTGTAATGGATCAAGCAGCGCCAGAATCTGGAGCAGGATCTAATTGATGATAGCTGTGTTGTAACTGATGCTTGTGTGTCAGCTTGTGATTTTAAACATGTCCAAAAGAAGAAATTTGACCTGTAAGGGTGGATATTTGAGGAGAAATGGAAAGAAAAGTATGTTCTTTGAGGTCAACTCAGACCGGTGTTTAATCATGACCCGTGGTTGTAGTGAAAGTTTGCAATATAAACGGCACTATAAGATGCGCTGGTTACTTAGGACGGAAAAAGTAAATGAGCTAGTAGTACGCAATATTTATCATCTACTAATATCGTAATTGTTTTAATGATGTGCGTGGTGACAATATGTAGTTCTGCAAAACACAAAAACACGTCTTGAGAGTCTTTCACTGCAGGACGTCTTATTTTGATGTCAAATTAAAACTGGATTTCCTTCAAAACTTCATCACCAAACAGTCGTTTCCAAACATGTTCAAAAGAATAAAAAACACAACAAAATACGATGAAACGGCAAAAATGATCAGATTGGATCCTACTGGGACGAGCCCCCATTATTTACGGCCCGTGGCTCAAATGGGAAGTAACAGAAACAGGGACACACGAGAAAGCCAGAAGTAGAATACAAAATTAACAAAATCAAACTGACAACAATAAAACAATGTAGACTGTAACAGGAATCAGTGATGTAAAGTTAAATGAATGTATTGAAGTGTAATGTAGTGTAGCAGTGTTAGATGTACAAAAGAAACAAGCTTAAAGGAAACCAAACAAAATCAAGTCCAGTATGCAGCTATCTCATGGCCATTCATCTGGTTTCTTTAAATGACCCAAAAGTAAGTCAACAACAGGTGTCCTCAGTGGAACTACCAGAGAACAATCACTCGGGAGGACAGAGGAAAACCCAACATAAGACATAGATTGTCACACATTTACAAAACAACGTAGTAGTAATGGGGTGTCAAGGTTTTTTTTTCTCCAAAGGACATTAAGAAAATAGATATGTTTATACACCACTGAATACCAAAGAAAATCAATGTAAGATTTTCAGTGATGGGCTTTAAACTTGATTTAAATATAGAAGAGTTTGTCCATGTCCTTTGAATGGTTGTCCACCGTCCTATTGGGGAATCTGCCCCTTTAAGAAAAGGCCGTCCCCTTTAGTGACATCAGGACAACAGATTTTTTGTCCCTTCAGTGGCGGGAATTTCAACGCATGAGGTGAATAAGTTGGTGACTTTTCAATTGACAAATTTGCTTCCTATGAGTTTGCTTACTTGCTTTGCCAAAGCTTAACATGTCCACCCCATAAAATATGCCAGAAGTGATTAGAATACAGTATTTTCAAAATATGTATACCAAATTCTCTTCAACAACCAGACTAAATATTTAGGTAGTCACAGTTTGTTGTAAGCTAATATGCTAATTAGTGGTGTCAAAATTAGCGCGTTAATGCAGGCGATTAATTTTTTCAGATTAACGCGTTAAAAATATTTAACGCAGGGGCGAGGCTAGGGTTGGCCACCCCATTCACAACTGCTGCCTCTGTTTCTTTTTTCTTGAAAAGGATTGCGTTTATTTAGATGCAGAATGTCTTTATGACCACATCAAACGGGAGACGTTTCAGACGCACGCTTCACCTCCGCGCCAGGTGCGAGTCAAACGAGCGCGGAAAAGATACTGTGCTCGTAGCGCGCGCTCTTCAAATACACGCACAAAGGTGCCGGCGCGCGCTGTAGCCTGTATCATTTCATATCAAACAGCGAAAGAAACTACGTGCATGCAATGTTAGTTATGCCGTCAGTTAAGGCATGAAGTTACCAAAAAGGCGATTAAAGCTGCCTTAAAACTGTGTGCGTGCATGAATGCAATATGTTATATATGCGTCACATTTAAGAACATGTCTCTGAAATGGTTTTAAAAACTGTCCTGAGGCACCCCAGCACTGTCTCCCTCATCTAAAACACCCAATTCAACTCGTCCGCTCATTAATAGAGACTTTAAGACCTGAAGTGGGTCAGAAAAGGTAAAGAGAGTTGTGAGAAATTAAGACGCATGTCAGAGCCAGGTCACGTTCAGCAGCAGCAGCTTTTAAAGCTATAGCAGGCAAATAAGCTAATAACCAGCTGCTGTGATGTCTATTAATGCAAGAACAAAAGAAAAAAGAGGGAATCAATACCTTTTATAGCTTTATCCCCTTAGCGGTCAAAGATCGCAGAAGATCCCAGATTAATTTCACAGCACTTTAAAACATCACACTCTTACTTCATCTGGACAAACTGTGCATCAGTAGAAAGATTAAAGACTCTAGCTTCGACATTTGACCACTGTTTTGATAAAACATTGTTGCAGTGACAGTAATTTAGTAATTTATGTTAGTAGTGCAAAATAATAAATCTGTATGTGTCATTTTTGGAATAGAAATTCACGACGCATTCATATTCAGTCACATCTGCAGCGGTTTATTTGTGTTCCCATAGACTCACTGAACACTGAACATCAATAAGGGCTTATTGTCCAAAGATGCATATACACGGAGAAAAATAGATATATTTTCTCGTGTTTACTTCATATTTGTTCAGACAGAATCATCATTTCTATTCATTTTCCACTGATTTACGCGATCTGATGAGCATTAGCAGCTCCCAGCGCTGTATCTGTGTGTTTACTCTTCTGTGCTCGTAGTATGAGACAGAAAAACGATCTGTTGTGAAAAACATCAATCTTATTCTGCATCACATCCCGCCCCTTCATCCTGTGATGTGCTTCCTGTGCTCTTCCTCCTACACATCTGACCATAACAAACCCAGTTAAACACTTTTACACACAAACAACAAACATAATAAACACACGATCACGATAGGATATGGTTTGTATGTGATTTTCTTGAGATTTGGGGTATTTTGATGATCATAATGAATATATACATATGAAATGCTTTGTGCAGCGATATAAAAGGCTATAAATAGCATATTTTAACAACAGTAAAGGACCAAATTCCACATGTGATCGCAAAAGGAAGTTATTACAAACACTCGATGGTGGTTTAAAGTGAGTTTTGAGTAAAAGTGTACTAATAATCTCATAAATTGTCTTATGTAGCTTGATGCTAACGTTAGCTCTAATGCAGCTGCAGAACAGATGCAGTACTTCATAATGCATTTTGTCATAGTAATTCATGTAAGGTCGCAAGAAAATGTTTTGTATTTTTTAAGAAAGACTTCTGTTAATAGTTGGGTAAATGTATACTGGGATTGAAGCGATGTGGCTTGGTAAACCTTGAAATGCCAGAATAAAGGCTAATAATGGCTTAATAAAACAAAAGAGTAATGATAAAGGAATAATGAGGATAGTGTCTCATACCTGGTGGAGGTGTGAAAGGCACGTTGTGTAATAACAATAGAATCATGAATGTGGCAGTTTGCCGAGCCAGACATGTGGAGACAGTTTACAGGAGAGCTTACAGGGGTCATAAATCAATTTTATTAGCCTTTTATCAGCCTTCTCTAAAAACACACATGCCATGGTCTTAGAAAATGTTTCATAAAATTCACAGTTTTAGAGATTATGTTCTGAAATTTAAAATGAAGCATTAGTAGACTTGTGGCTTTAGCTTCATTGTGTTTCTAAAACCACAACCTAAAAGCAACATTTTTTTTATACATTTAAAAAATGTTTTTAATATTTTTATTTTTGTTTTCATGTTTGAGCTTATTTATCTTTATTATCATAACAGTCTGAGTAATTCTGCCTCTTGAACAGTAAACTTTGAAGTGTCAGCTTTGTAAACATGCTGATTATGTATCTAGTAAGAAAGACTCATGAGCAGGAACCTTTTTATTTAGGGTATGCCATTTGTGTCTTCATGCTGAAAATGGGGGGTGAAAGCTGAGGGGTTTTAACAGAGACTGATAAAGAGAAAGATGTTGAGAGACAGACAGAACGTCCAAAGAGACAAATTAAAAGACCACAAAGACTGATAGAAGAAATGTGAAGATGTGTTTAGATAACAGATAAAGTTTTTTTTGAAAGACAAGAAAGGGAGAATTTTGTTTCAAATTTATGTGGAGACAACTAAGAATTGTAAATGGTGGAATATAAAGAGTTATTTGTATTATTTTCAAAAGAGGATCAAATATTGTTTGTGTATGAAGTTAAAGAAAAAAAAAAGAAGGGAAGATGTATTGATATGCGTTCCATGCTAACTTGGCCACTAGATGGCAGTATAATGCGGCAGTAAGCCAAGTTCAGGACTGTGATATAGGACAGAATAAATGGATTCTGATAGCAGTACTCGGTGTGTGAGCCTCGTCAATACAAATAAGAGATAAGGGGATGTTTATGGAAATTCTAAGCAGTTATATTTATCCATTTAGCGAATATTGAAGCTAAAAATAACTTTACCGCGCTTGAAGTTTGATCTGATGTGTCCTTATATTATTCTAGTTGAATGTCTGTCTGTAATCGTTCATTCAGGAAAAACTGATCAAACACCGGATGAGGCTTGAGATGACGCGCTGGAAGTGACGTCATCATTGTTTTCGCGCCACAAATAGAAAGTGAAAGCAAATGTTCAGAGTTGATGGTTTAAAGCATATACCACGAAGGAGTGGCAAAATAAATGGGATACAGTAAATACAGGACGTCATCTTTATGAAATACAACGAGAAGTAGGAGTAGTGAGGATAACTAAAAGAAGCACCAAAGAGGAAAATATTCTAACAAGATTAAGGGTTGGACATACTATGCTGAATAAAACCTTAAAAATAGTAAATAAACATCCAACAGGATTATGTGAGCACTGTGGAACAGAGGAATCAGTAGAACATGTTATTTGTGTTTGTCAAAAGTATACTAATGAACGAGAAGTAATGAAAAATGAACTTAGAAAGACGGGAATGGATGAATTAAAGCTTAAAAATATAGTTACTTATGGTTTTTAGAAGAGTTTGTTCTTTATCTCTCAAGAGAACAGAACTGATTAAAGAGAATTTAGAGTTTTTTTTTTTTTTTTTTAATTATTAAATGAAATGGGTAAACTCTGGTTCACACTCCAATACAGCAGGTGGCGATAATGCACCTTAATGTTGGTGCTACCCGCCATAAAATCGAAGAAGAAGAAGAGCTGATGTTTCTCAATTTAAACAGCCAGAATCGATTCTATACGGAATATCAAAGTGTTTCACTGGAACCCTTATCAAAGCTAAGCCATGATTTATGTGCAGCTGCTTCATAGAAAGGCGGTGGATTTTGTGAATCTGTGTAAATAAGGTGAGTGCTGATGCTCAGGTGCTTTACAGTGACTTCCGCATTCAGGTTTCCTCTAAAGGACGTATGTTTTATATGTTTTAATATGTTTTTTTTTTTTCAAGCAGATGAGTGTGGTTTGATTGGTGTTTGGTGTTGTCTGTGGTTTATTTGATCATTTGTTAACACACGACTAACATTGTGTATCTGAGTGAACGCTGTTTCTCTCAGGATCGTTCAGATGAATTATTGTGTTTGTTTGTCATTTCCATTCAGAGTCAGTGCTGGAGATCAGATTCTGTTTCATCATGGATCACACACAAACATCCACAGATGAAGAGTTTTCTCCAGGATGCAGGTACTTTCAATAAACACTGTATTAAATCACCTTGTCATGTGATCATATTATTATAACATGTCATTTTATATTATCAAGATAGTGTTATCTTTATCTTTAAATATCTTTATCTGATATTTTAGCATATATATATATATATATATATATATATATATATATATATATATATATATATATAATCATGCTTAGAGATGTATTTATGAAAACACTTCGATTTAACATCTTTTGTAATAAAAGGTGTAAATAAAAGTTCCAGAGTATGTACTTTGTTAAATATGTTAATTCAGAGGATTCACTTTAAACTCCTTTTGTTAGTTTATTTCAGCAGAAGAGATCAGAAGCAGAGTCCAGCTGTGTGTCTGTGAGGAGTGATGAGTCTATTGATCTAATAATAAACTTTAAGAGTGGAGATACAAAGACTTATCCCAGATACATTTTTATATAAATATTATTATAGCATGTCATTTTATGGTATCAAAATTCTGTCTATAGTATTTGCTACAATATATGAGAAATTTTATCTGTATCTGATATTTTAACGTATAGTGTTATACAGAGAAACTCATTTGTGAAAGCACTCAGTTCTATTTATCATCTTTTGTAATAAAACAGAGTAAATGAAATTATCCTGAAATGCTTTTTAAAGTGATTGTTTAAATAATATATTAGTATGTACTTTGCTAAATAAGGTAATTCAAAGGATTCACTTTAATCTCTCTCTTATAGTTCAGTTCATCAGAAGAGATCAGAAGCAGAGTCCAGCTGTGTGTCTATGAGGAGTGACACATCTGTGAATCAGCCAATAGATTATAAGAGTGGAGATACAAAGACTGATCTCAGGTCTAATATTTCTGTAAAAGATTATTTGATTATGATACAGAATACATAAAAGACACTGTGCTCATTAGCTTATTTAATAATGCAGTATTTTAATTTTCCAGGCATGAAGTCCTCAACAGGTTTAGATCAAATCTGATGAAGAAGTTTGGTCGTCTATATGAGGGAACAGCGATGCAGGGAAACCCAACACTGCTGAATGAGATCTACACAGAGCTTTACATCACAGAGAGTGAGAGTGGAGAGATCAGTAATGAACATGAGGTGAGACAGATTGAGACACAATCCAGGAGAGCAGCAACAGAGGATACACCGATCAAATGCAATGACATCTTTAGACTTTTACCTGGACAAGACAAACTCATCAGAACTGTGCTGACAAAGGGAGTCGCTGGCATTGGAAAAACGGTCTCTGTGCAGAAGTTCATCCTGGACTGGGCTGAGGGGAAAGAGAATCAGGACGTCCATCTCATATTTCCACTTCCTTTCAGAGAAATCAATTTGATGAAGGACAAAACTCTCAGTCTTTCAGATCTTCTGCATTTTTTCTTCTCTGAAACTAAAGAGATGGAAATGTCCAGTGACAAATATAAAGTGTTGTTCATCTTTGATGGTCTAGATGAGTGTCGTTATTCTCTGGATTTTCAGAGCAATGTGAGGTTGTGTAATATATCTGAATCAGCCTCAGTGGACGTGCTGCTGATGAACCTGATTGTGGGGAATCTGCTTCCCTCTGCTCTCATCTGGATCACCTCCAGACCAGCAGCAGCTGATCTCATCCCCTCTGAGTGTGTCCATCGAGTGACAGAGGTACGAGGTTTCAATGAGCCACAGAAGGAGGAGTACTTCAGGAAGAGAATCAGCGATCAGAGTCTGGCCAACAGGATCATCACACACCTGAAATCGTCAAGGAGCCTCTACATCATGTGCCACATCCCAGTATTCTGCTGGATCTCAGCCACTGTTCTAGAGAAGATGTTGAGTGAAGAAGAGATTGGAGAGATTCCCAAGAATCTCACTCAAATGTACACACACTTCCTGATCATTCAGACCAACATCAAACATGAGAAGGACTATGAGAAGAACGTGACAGATGAAGACATGATTCTCAATCTGGGGAAACTGGCTTTCCAGCAGCTTGTGAAAGGAAACCTGATCTTCTATGAGGAAGACCTGCGAGAGTGTGGCATTGATGTGACAGAAGCATCAGTGTACTCAGGATTGTGCACTCAGATCTTCAGAGAGGAGTTGGGCTTTCAGGGGAAAGTCTTCTGCTTTGTTCATCTGAGCATTCAGGAACATCTAGCAGCTCTATATGTGCACCTCTCTTGTACAAACCACAACAGAAATATGATTGACCAAATCATCAAACAGAATTTGTTGTCTAAAATTAAGGACCGGTTTCAAATCAATTCATCAAAACGTGTTTCATTATGTGAGCTGCATCAGAGAGCTGTGGATGAGGCTCTACAGAGTAAAAATGGATATCTGGATTTTTTCCTGCGGTTTCTTCTGGGTTTGTCAGTAGAGTCTCATCAGATTCTCCTACAACGAATAATGAAACTGAAAAGAAGCAGATCTGACAGCAATGAGAAAACAGTTGAGTACATCAAGAAGAAGATCAGGACCATTAACTCTCCAGAGAAATCCGTTAATCTGTTCCACTGTCTGAATGAACTGGGTGATCATTCACTAGTGAAGGAAATACAGCAGTATCTGAAATCTGGAAGAATAAAGGAAACCAAACTCTCTTCATCTCAGTGGTCAGCTGTAGTTTTTGTGTTGTTGACATCAGAAGAGGAACTGAATGTGTTTCGTCTTGATAAATTTGTTAAAGGAAAGAATGATCGTGAAAATATGAAAGTTCTTCAGAAGCTGCTGCCTGTGATTAAAGAATCCAGATCAATTCAGTAAGTATCACTGAGAACAATCACTTCACTGTTAAAACATTAAGAAAATCAAAGTTAAAAGCTCATAAATCTTCAGTGCTGCAGATGCTGTCCAGAGTTTAGTGGTCACTCAGTATTTTGATGTGTTTTA
Organism: Tor tambroides; assembly: GCA_021397915.2. Lineage (NCBI taxonomy): Eukaryota > Metazoa > Chordata > Actinopteri > Cypriniformes > Cyprinidae > Tor > Tor tambroides. Next base: position 5,855 of record JAFVLL020006368.1, on the reverse strand, counting down.
TATCAAATCAGAGACACTGTAAGATTCGGAGACAGAGAAGTGGCATATAAATAAATTATTTGGGTTTGTCGATAATTAAAAATGTCTTTGCAAAAAAAAAGAAATTCAAGTAATTGTCATGAACTGCCTCTTTTTTTATATTGTACTGTTCTCTGAGGTCCACTTATAATGTCAAGATCTTTACATAAAAAAAAAAAAAACACAATTTAGAAGTAATAAGCTATTTTCTGTCCTGCTTTTGACACCCCTCATCAGAACGCTCTGTTTGAATATGTGTGGAGGATTGTAGACCACTGCTGTGATTTGCTAATAGTTGTGTGTTTGACAGTCTACGTCAGGGGTTCTCAAAGTTTACATTCAGAGGTCCGAATCTGAATTATCATCAACATCAAAAGGTCCGAAATAATTATTACAAAAGTTGTTTTTAATAAACAAACGTATAACTTTATATAACAATTCAAACGTATATATGCTTAATTATCATATTTATGACGTTATCAGTTCATACTTGTGTTTACGAAAATAATACGTTTTACTACAAATAAAAAAACAAACAAACATGGTTAGCTAAACCATGGTAATCACAAATGAATGGTCTTGCTACACTAACCATAGTTTAACCATGGTATTTGTAGTAAAACTGTGGTTATACAAATTGTAATCAATATGCCAAAAAAACATGGTAACTACACTTTTACTATAATAAAACCATGGTTATTTTTACTCTCTGAAATGTAACAATAGGCTACTGCATTTTTATACAACTAATGCGCAATAAAGCAGTTCTCATTTACATATTTTCTCTTTCTGAATTAGTACTTCAATGTAACCTGCAGTTACTTCAACTGAATTGCTAAAATCTTGAATTATAACTGCAATACACTGTTATACAGCAGTGAAATTATATTACTTTATTTTATATATGATGCAGCACAAACGTCCGTCTGTGTAACAAACTATTTACAGAACTACATTCATGTTCATATGCCCAGACAGTCAACAGTGATAGGTTTTTGGAAACGCTGTTTTGTACTCATTCATTCACTATTCGGTCCGCTGAACTCTGCTGGTTGAGAAAGATGAGCTGCGTCAGGAAGGCAAACCTCGCGTTTGCGAGGCGAAACCGGTGAAATTATTCTACTGAATGAAAGGTTAATCTAAAATTTTAGTTGCTATGCACTTTGTCTTACAAAAAAGTCGGTAAACACTGCAACACTTGTTCGTGCGCCCCTGTGTGTGTGTGCCACAGAAGTCTGAGTGATACGAATGCACTTGAAATGCGAAGTGGAGGCGGGTCCGGATTGAATTCCCTCCCGGTCCAGATCCGGACCGGAGTCTGGACTTTGAGAAGCGCTGGTCTACGTCCTTCACAGATGGATGGTGCTGTGATTTTAGTTCAAAAACACATAAATAACTCAATACATATCAAACAATCTGTAAGAAGAGACAAAGCAATAGCGATCACGTAATAAAAACAGTTACTCACACTTGTGTGTTGCCACATCGAATCCAATATAGCTGGCACAACATCATCTTTTAGTTTCAGTCTTTTTGAAAATTTCTTACTTACATGGTCTGGATCTTCATTAAAAATAAAGTTCATTCACTCTTTCCTAACATTGGGATCCGAAGGAAGGCAATGCCAAGATTGTTTTTTCCACAGCTTGGCACTGAACAGCATCTTCTTGTCTTCAGAGCATCTTTATCATTTGGTTTCTGCATAGACCTGCATGTTAGCCTCTCTCACTGTGTGTGTGAATCGGTGGGTGGGGCTAAACCGGCAGCGATGTCGATCTTCTTCTGCGGAGGCAGTGCTTATCCACACTATTAAATCATAGAGTAGAACATTCCACAAGCTGTCGTTTTGGCAGACTGCCTTCAATATAAGCTGTTTTTAGACTGAAAACAAAGTTTTGAGTTCTGAAACTTACAGGATCTTTTTATAGTACAATGTTCTCTTATGTCAAAAGATTAAGGGAATTTTGGTTTCTCAGTTCATGACCCCTTTAAACCACTATTGTGCAACAAAGTAATATTATTTATCTTTCTTAAATGAGGCTCATGTTTTTGTTACAAGGCTCATTTTAGATGTCAGTCCAATGAACCATCAGACATGTTTATTTGTTTTTTGTGTTTCTACTTAATTTTTTACTAATGGATTCTCAGCTAAATTGATCTAATCTGAAAGAGTTAAGAGTGTGTCATTGTTCTCTACAGGTTGTATAATTGTGGCATCACAGATGAAGGTTGTGTTGCTCTGGCATCAGCTCTGAAATCAAACCCCTCACACCTGAGAGAACTGTATCTGTCTGGGAATAAAATAGGAGATTTGGGTGTGAAGCTTTTCTGTGCTGGACTGGAGGATCCTCACTGTAAACTGGAGAAACTGCGGTAAGATCATCTCTCTGATAGTCCCATGTCTTTGTATTACAACCCGAATTCCAGAAATGTTGGGTTTTTTAAAAAAAATTTGAATAAAATGAAAATTAAAATACTTTCAAATCAAATGAGCCAATATTTTATTCACAATAGAAGATAGATAACATAATATAACAAATGAGAAATTGTACAATTTTATGCACAAAATGAGCTCATTTCAAATTTGATGTCTGCTACAGGTCTCAAAATATTTGGGACGGGGGCATGTTTACCATGGTGTAGTATCTCCTCTTCTTTTTTAAAACAGTTTGAAGACATCTGGGCATCGAGGTTATTAGTTTCTGGAGTTTTGGTGTTGGAATTTGGTCCCATTCTTGCCTGATATATGTTTCCAGCTGCTGAAGAGTTTGTGGTTGTCTTTGATGTATTTTTTGTTTAATGATACGCCAAATGTTCTCTATAGGTGAAAGATCTAGACTGCAGGCAGGCCTATTCAGCACCCGAACTCTTCTACTTTGAAGCCATGCTGTTGTAATAGCTGTAATATGTGGTTTTGTGTTGTCCTGCTGAAATACACGTCGTCTGTAGGGGAGCATATGTTCCTCTAAATCCTTTATTTACCTTTCAGGCATTCATAGTGCCTTCCAAAACATGCAAGCTGCCCATACAATATGCACTTATGCACCCCCATACCATCAGAGATGCTGGCTTTTGAACTGAACGCTGATAACACGCTGGAAGGTCTCCCTCCTCTTTAGCCCGGAGGACACGGTGTCCGTGACTTCCAACAAGAATGTCAAATTTGGACTCGTCTCACCATAGGACACTTTTCCACTTTGAAACAGTCCATTTTAAATGAGCCTTGGCCCACAGGATACGATGGTGCTTCTGGACCATGTTCACATATCAGAATCAGAATCGGAATCAGAATGAGCTTTATTGCCAGGTATGTTTACACATACGAGGAATTTGTTTTCATGACAGAAGCTTCCACAGTGCAACAGAATGACAGTGACAGCAACAGATGGCAACAGTTCAAAGAGGGAGTGTGCTGGATGTGAGGGGTCCAGAGTGATTTTGCCAGCCCTTTTGCTCACTCTGGATGAGTACAGTTCTTGGAGACTGGGGAGGGTTGTACCAATGATTCGCTCAGCAGTCCGGACTACCTTCTGTAGTCTTCTGAGGTCAGATTTGGTAGCTGAGCTGATCCAGACAGCTATTGAAGTGCAGAGGACGGATTCAATGATGGCAGAGTAGAACTGTTTCAGCAGCTCCTGTGGCAGGTTGAACTTCCTCAGCTGGCGAAGGGGGGTTTCTCCTGAAGTCCATGATCATCTCCACTGCTTTGAGCATGTTGAGCTCCAGGTTGTTAAGACTGCACCAGACAGCCAGCTCCTTAACCTCCTGTCTGTAAGCAGACCCGTCACCATCCTGAATGAGGCTGATAAGTGTGGTGTCATCTGCAAACTTCAGGAGCTTGATAGAGGGGTCTTTAGATGTGCAGTCATTGGTGTAGAGGGAGAAGAGCAGTGGGGAGAGAACACAGCCTTGAGGAGCTCCGGTGCTGATCGTACAGGTGCTGGATGAGAATTTTCCCAGCCTCACTAGCTGCTGCCTGTCTGTCAGGAAGCTGTTGATCCACTGACAGACGAAGGTGGGGATGGAGAGCTGAGTTTGTTTGGGCAGGAGGAGGTTCAGAATGATAGTGTTAAAGGCCGAGCTGAAGTCCACAAACAGGATCCTCACATAAGTCCCTGGTCTGTCTAGATGTTGCAGAACATAATGCAGTCCCATGTTGACTGCATCGTCCACATACCTGTTTGCTCTGTAGGAAAACTGAAGAAGATCCAGCAAGGGTCCAGTAATGTCCCTCAGGTGGGCCACCACCAGTTTTTCAAAGACTTCATGACCACAGATGTTAGAGCCACAGGCCTGTAGCCATTTAGTCCTGTAATTTTGGATTTCTTTGGGATGGGGAAGATGGTGGAGTGTTTAAAGCATGAAGGGACTTCGCACAATTCCAGTGATCTGTTGAAGATCTGTGTGAAGATGGGGGCCAGCTGGTCAGCACAGGATTTCAGACAGACTGGTGTAACACAATCTGGGCCTGGTGCTTTTTTCCTTTTCTGCTTCCGGAAGACCTGGCGCACATCGTCTTCGCTGATCTGAAGTGCAGGTGTGGGGGAGAGGGGGGTTGCTGGAGGTGTTAATGGTTGTGTGGAGAGGTGTTCAGAGTGGGTGTAGGGTGTTTTTTCAAACCTGCAGTAGAACTCAGTCAGATCGTCTACCAGTTTTTGATTCTCCACAGTGCTGGGGGATGGTGTCTTGTAGTTGGTGATCTCTTTCAGACCTTTCCACACTGACGCTGAGTCACTGGAAGAGAATTAAATCCTTATTTTTTTCAGAATAATTCCTCTTTGCCACTCTGATCTCCTTTTCCAGTGTGTATTTGGCCTGTTTATACAAGACTTTGTCCCCCTGACGGAGCTGTCTGAGTTTTGCAGTGAACCATGGTTTGGCTTCCTTTTTGCATGATAGAGCTTTAGTTGCCATCTGCAGATGGCAAGGCAGATTGTGTTTACTGACAGTGGTTTCTGGAAGTATTCTTGGGCCCATTTAGTAATGTCAATGACTGAATCATGCCAATGAGTGATACAGTGTCATCTGAGGGCCCGAAGACCACGGGCATCCAGCAAAGGTCTTCGGCCCTGTCCCTTTCGCACAGAGATTTCTCCAGTTTCTCTGAAACTTTTGATGATATTATGCACTGTTCATGATGAGATTTGCAAAGTCTTTGCAATTTGACGTTGAGGAACATTGTTTTTAAAGTATTCCACAATCTTTTTATGCACTCTTTCACAGATTGGAGTGCCTCTGCCCAACTTTACTCTGCCTCTAAGACATCCCTTTTATAGCTAATCATGTTACAGACCTGATGTCAATTAACTTAATTAGTTGCTAGATGTTCTCCCAGCTGAATCTTTTCAAAATTTCTTGCTTTTTCAGACCTTTGTTGCCCCCGTGCCAACTTTTATGAGAACTGTAGCAGGCATATTGGGTTTATACATTTAAATGTTAGAAGTTTGGTTCCTAAACTGAATATGATTAAGATTTGGGTAAATACGACAAACGCTGATATAATTGTTCTTTCTGAAACCTGGCTTAAGAAATCGATCACTGATGATTTAATTTATATTGATGGCTATAAAGTCTATAGAACTGATCGGGTGGGCAAAGGAGGTGGAGTGGCCATCTATGTTAAATCTAAATTTGTTAGCTCTGTAACTTTGAAAGAAAACTTTGTTAGCTCTGTAACTCTGAAAGAAAAGATGGCGGCGGCGCGTTCGGACGCAGCGGCTACTCCGGGTTCAAAAGACGGTGTTTTATGTCTGTTAGTCTCATCTCCTCATCTTCAAACTGTCTCAATTTATCGCAAAATCATCAGATAAACACTCGGAAACACATCTACGATCGCC
>JAFVLL020006367.1:0-24734 GCA_021397915.2 Tor tambroides | reverse complement strand
AGATAGATAGATAGATAGATAGATAGATAGATAGATAGATAGATAGATAGATAGATAGACAGACAGACAGACAGACAGACAGACGACAGACAGATGGATGTAAAGACAGATGGATGGATGGACAGATAGATGGAACATTAAATTGGCAGATAACAACACAGATGGGTAAACAGATAGATGGATGGATACAAAGAATGAATGAACCAGCTATCTATCTATTGATTTATCAGACACCAGAGTATCATTTAAATGTATACAGTAGTATACATCACATTAAGGAAGTAAAATAATTGGTGAAAAAAGCCACTGACTACCACTATATTTTAAATAACACCAACTGAGTGATGTCAGTACTAGTTGTATTAAGCTCATCATCTCAAAATTCAATAAAAGTGCAGTAAATGTCAATGTGATCGCTTTCGCTGGAAAGGAGAGATGGCAGAGAAGAAAAGCTGTCTATGAGAAATTTCAATCATCGAAACAGGTTATTGCCCGATCCCACATCTTTTGGTATGCAATTACGTACGTTTCAACTCGGACGCGCTCTGGGACAGGAATCAATAACGACCAATTAAAGGTATTCATCAGGGAAAAGGGCGAGGCATTTTACAACTCTGACAATCAGGAATAACAAGTACCGGATTGCATCACAATCGGGCAGAAGAGGAGAACACAAACAAATAATCCTGCATCCTGGAAGTTTCTCTCTTCCCTTCTACGAAAGCCAACAATCCACTTCTTTGTCTGCATGCCAAGCTCTTCATAAATGACATAATCTTCGGTGGCAAAACAGACATGAAACATCAGCAGCCCGAGTGAGCAGTCTGTACCCAGATTACTGCAGCATGCTGGAAACAAACACTCACTTCACATTCTTTGATATGTGGCAGCACATTCGCACACTGATCACAGCAGAGCGTGTGCACAAGCAAGCTGGGTGCTTGACATGGCAGAACCAATTTCTAAGGAGATTACAGATTTCTTCAAATGAAATAGGCCTAATTTCTCAAGTGAACAGAATAGATACAAGAGAATATTTCTAGGGACTGAACGCTTTCAGAAAATGACACGCAAAATTTGGCAAATTATTCTAACGTCAGCCTCATTATAGACCAAAATAGACGAGGTCGCATTCGTGCTGAAAGAACGCCGAATATTAGACTAGTTTTTACACTAATCTAAAGCAGTACTGAAGAAGTGCCTGTACTTCTAATATTGGAATTCTTTACTTGGGGGAATAAACTGATGCCTAAAAAAATGAGAACAACTTGTATCTAGTTTCAGCTGGATTTTTTTTTTCTCAAGTAGCAGGGAAGTAGGCAGGACATGTCCCATTAAAGTAAAAATGTCTCGACTCGCACACTGGAGAGAGAAATTCATAGATTTGTGCCGCTCAAACACTTCCCCACCATCTGTAACTGACAGCTGTGAAGATGTGCAAATGAAGCCTAGCAGTCTTCCGAGCAGACTGAGAAGATTTGATAAGCTGAATGATTTATCTGGTTTACTGAACTTATCATTTACATATACATATATAAAGTTGGGTCCAAATGTCTGCAAACAGCAGTGCAACTGCCTGGGTTTTGCATTGTTTTTGAACTGAATGTGAAATATAGCTGATAACAACAAATTGATATGTTATTTTCAATTGCTAAAAACAAACAGAACAATCATATAAATAAAAATCAAAATGTCTTAGAATTTGGTTAGTAACTCTTTGAAAATATTGAATTTGTAAGTCTGAAAACCCTAGTAAAAAAATCTGCGGTTTTCACAAAAGATATATATCAGCACAGCTATTTTTCAACATTTATAAGCAAATAGACATATTATCTTGAGCAGCAAGTCAGCATATTAAATGATTTCTGAAGGATCATGTGACATTGAAGACTGGAGTAATGGCTGCTGAAAATTCAGATTTGCATCACAGGAATAAATTATATTTAAAATATATTCAAATAGAAAACAGTTATTGTAAATGGTAATAATATATCACAGTTTTACTATATATTTTTTTATTAAATACTGTAAATGCATCCTTGGTGAGGATGAAACACTTTCTTCTTGTTTTCAGGTCTATATCAGATTTAAACGCCAAGATTTTCAGTGTGGTCTCTATAATATATGCAGATGTTTAGTGTTGTTTATGCTTCAGAGATGTGGGAAATAAATGTCTTAGCCTCTCGTCTTTTTTCTCACCTTAAACAACTTGCTAAACGCATACCATCTCGTCTGGAAATCAATCGCTCTCTCTGAATTTCATATTTCACTCCCGTTAGCATTGCCGCATTAGTATGGGGCCACTAAAGGACTGCATTAATACAACTTCAGAAATAAAACGTATGGAACATCCTTGACTTGCATTTTGTGAAGCCAGGCAATCAATAAGAACAGAATTATAGTGCAGTGGAGTGAGAGATTTTAATCTGGGACTAAATATCGTGCAGTGGATTAGTTTTAGACGCTTTCATACCCCCAGTGTTCTTCATGAAATATGGATAAGGCAGGGAGAGGATTATGAAAAATAAAGGCATTTCCCCAAACCTGCCTCTATAAGACGGAGATCAAAAATGGGAGATAATGGGCGGCTAAAGGATTTCTCCATGCTGTTCCGCGGCAGATGAAACTCCTCGTCCCCCGGTTTGGGTTCTAGATTAATGAGAAGCCCCCCGATACGATACCTTTCAGCAGTGACAGGGCACTTCCTCAAGAGACTCTGCCTTCCTCTCTCTGGGGCATATCTCATGGTCACTCCTGCTATGATGAGCTAAGAAGCTTTTATAGAAGGAGAGATAAAAAAAAACACAAAAAAATGCAAATGTGTGAGCATCATTTACATACAGGAAGATTATAAAGGTGACATTGATACAGCACTGATACGGTGTAATCCTTCCCAAGTCCTTGGACAAGCTGTTTCCTGTGTGCTTGTTTCAAGGAGGCATTTCAACCTTCTTGGCTAAAGTCTGTGAAAAGACGAGGATGTAATTAGGGCCCCTTTTTCCCTGTGTGATCTAACAATACAGTTATAATGGGAAATCTGTGTTAGTTCCATGCAGCTTTGTGGGCTGTAACTGCTTCATAGTATTACATGAAAGAGGATGATGCGTATTAATATTTATGAGGATGCAAAAGCAAGCCTTTTTTGGAATGTATAAGGCATTTCAGCCCTTGTCACCTACACACGTGTCTTGCCCTGGGTGAAACAAACGACCTTTTGCCTGGTGTGTGTGATTTGTTTTCGTGCATATGTCTGTGTGTGAATGCGCATATAAAGTTATATGGCTACCAGTATTAAGAAATTTAGTCTGAAACTAAAGCTATAGTACTGGGAAAAAGCAAATGGCCAACTTCTTAAAATATAAATATTCTTAAAAATATACCTATATATTATTATTCTTTATTCAGTGCAATTTTAGTATCATTTAGATGTTTTTATAAATTTTGTTTACATTTAGATTTTATTTTTATATTTTCTGCTTTTATGTGAATTTTAGTTAGTTTTAGTAATTTAGTTGTGTTTTGTCATTATTATTATTATTATTATTATGTCTGTATAGTTTTTATTCATTTTTATTTGTTTCAGTTTTTGTTATTTTAGTATATCAAGTTTAACCAAATGAAATGAGAAATGTATTAAAAACTAGCTGAAATAAAATAGTTTTTATATACATATTTATATTTTATTTCAGTTAACATTTATTTTATTTTAAAGAAAGATTTTCATTTTAGTTAACTATAATAACCTTGATAATAAACAAACAAACAAATAAATAAATATTCTTTCGTATATAGTAATATATTTAACATGAATTAATTATTAATATCATTATTAATTATAATATTATAATACTGATATATAATTTAAATCTTAATTGATATTAATTTAATAAGATACAGCTCTCATGATTCTTCAATGTAACTAGATAATGAATTATATGTTCTTCAGTGAGGATTTCTGAATCAAAATGGTACCAGCATTACAGCTGAACAAATGAATTAACATTCAAATACAGCTACACACACACACACACACACACACACACACACACACATGTCTGGTTTACTATCCTTGTGGAGACTCTCCATAGGCGTAACGGTTTTTCTACTGTACCGTATTTTCTATTGCCCTACGCCAACCCTACACCTAAACCTACTCCTTACAGGAAACTTTCTGCATTTTTAGATTTTCAAAAAACTTAATTCTGTGTGATTTATAAGCTTGTTTACCCGTGGGGACTTCAATTTAGGTCCCCACTGTGACACAAGTCCCCATGAGTCTGTGTGTATTCAGGTTTAAGTCCCCACCGGGATATAAAAACAGGTACACACACACACACACACACACACACACACACACACACACACACACACACACACACACACACACACACACACACAGAGTAACTTATATAACTGACCATAAAATGCTTAATGAACAGAAAGTTTTTACCAAATGTTTTGCTTTAAAAAGTCCTAAAATGAATCAGTGAATCATTTTGTGAATCAGTTCATGTAAATCATCTGAATGAACAATTCACTAGAATAAATCAGAATGTCTAGCACTAATTATGAGAGAGTACAGTTTACAAAAGCATGTTTTATTACTGTTCAGCTTTAATAATACATTTAAAACACAACATGACATTAGAAACAGCAATGCAGCCTGTTGTTGCTGTGTTCAAATGTGCTCCAAACCAGAAAATTAAGTTATGTTGAAGCTACTTTTATTTAATTAGTTCCTACATCAGAAAATCAGAAAAGGGAAGAGTGATCAGAGCAAGCAAATGCATCAAAAAGAAACCCAACTGGGCCAAGAGTCAAACTCTCAGACAAAATGTTCTCAAATTAAGCTTAAGCACATAAAACAGAATTTGACTTATGGGTAGTCCCTCAGAGATAATTAGCTTTGGCTAAAAATTCTCTATTCTCCTGTAAGATGAATTAAAAGTGAGGAATCAATGAACATCTTTGTCCGTTAATGCCTTTTAGTAGCACAGATAAGAAACAGTGATTACAATTAGATGTGTAATTGTCTTAGGCAAAATACAGCTGGCGACGGAGATCGATGGGGAGGGTTTTTTAAAGGGACGCGTGATAGGGAGAAAGATAATAACAGTAATCAGTCTGTCATTATACAGATAATTCTGATTTTACTAAGGACCTCAAGGTCTCCACTGTGCATCTTAAAATATTAATATGTTTTCTTGAAATTGCAGCCGGGGTAATTTTATTTAATGCCTCAAGGAAAACAGTGCACTGTAAACAAGCTTGCTGGGTGGTTGACACTACTCAACTGGGTACAAAAAATTCTGCACATATGCCACATACGGCTTATCTACGGGCCCATCTATGCAAGGTAAATGTGCTCAGATGCTGCCAAGAACAGTTAAGTTGAGTCCAACTAGCATATCGCCTCATCTTCTCCCAACACAGGTCATCCCAGTGATAAAGCGGCCTGTGCTTCACGGTCACCCCTAACTCTGTGATTTAACAGCTGAGGGGCTTCTCTTCTCATTGGTAAAGTCTGTTCTCCAAACAAAGCCTCCTGGTTGCCCTCATCACTGCATCTGTTTAATTGTTTCCGCACATTTCAAATATATCAACTGACTGCTCCACCGAAATGAGCCAAATTGCTGTTCACCCTGCAGTGATTTGATACAAGCAAATTGCGTTATCCATTCTCCATTGATAGCCGTGGAAAACTATGAAGGGAAAGTCAGAAATGATAAATTCAGATCTGAAGTTTGTTAGCGCAAACATTTAGTCACCCAAATGGCTTCAAAACAACAACTCTCCAAAAAGAAAAACTCTCCAAATGGACTGCGCGCCATTATTTCACCTCATTACTATGTATGCTCTTATTTTCGAGATATACTCAGTTAACTCTACTGTAATGGATCTCATTTAGGCAAGCAGAGAGGCAGTTCTCCAGGGCCCTGCTGTTCAGTTTGCAGTCGCACTCTATACTGTGACTTACATTCTCCATACATACCAGTGTAATAGCTGCCCACCAATCAATAGCCTGGATCAATAGCGGCATGAAAGTCAACAGGGGTACACGTGTGGACAGACCAGGCTGTACCTGATTTCTACAGGAACACAAAATGTTTGCAAATGCATGCCACATACTGGAGCTATAATAGGTGTTTGAAAAGCCATATTTATCTTCTTACCAAATTATTACCATGGTAACATGACAAGAAATTACTCAAGACTCAGGAGATGTAGTTAAAGAGACAAAACAATGACTATATTTTCATTATTTTTTTAAGTTGAGAAAAGGGATTTGAACACTAAGTATTAAACTTCAACATTATACCTCAAACCTTCTTTTTTGAAAGAAATGAACACTTTTATTCAGCAAGGACACAAAAAACTGATTAAAAGTGACAGTTACATTGTTACCAAGAATTCTATCTTACATAAATGCTGTTCATTTGAAGCTTCTATTCAAAGAACCTTGAAGAATGTATAATAAAAAGAAATGTTACCTAAACACCAGATCAGAAATACTGAATGATTTCTGAAGACACTGAAGACTGGAGTAATGGCTGCTGAAAATTCAGGTTTTCCACACAGGAATAAATTACATTTTAAAATATTTTAAAATAGACAACATGCATTTTAAATTTTACTGATCAACATTTTTCGATCAAATAAATGCAGCCTTGGTGAACATAAGAGACAACATAAAAATTCTTGCCAACCCCCAAAAAGTTCAGCCAATAAACATTTATCGGTTCACTTAAACAAATCAGATTTTTCAATGTTAAATACAAGGGTGGACAGTTTAGGAGACCAAACTTAGCAACCAATAGCAAAACATCAAAAGACACTAAAAACACCTTAATAACCAAATAGCAACCACTCAAAAAACCCTAGCATTGTGGCAGTGGGTTATGCGTGGATAAGGACCACAAAACAAATCATTATGTCAATTTAGCAAATGTTTTTTTCATTCACAACACAGTTTACTACAAGGAAGATCTTGCTAGAGTAAGCTGGGGTTAAGATTCTTGTTCAAGGACAAACGTGTTTTTACTAACAACCTCTTGCTAATCAGAGAATCATCACAGAACGTCCAACAGACATACATACCACAATTTCTTTCCAATGTACCCTATGTATAGGGAGAACAATAGATAGATTGAACAATATAGATTGGTAGTTTTATCTAAAATGAATGAAATGTCGTTTCCATGGACAACTGGCGTAACCTCTTCGCAGACCGAGCTGAAGCACTGGAACCGAATTGCTTAGCTGATGTAGAGGCGTGAATCACGCAGTATAGACTACATGACTCTGCGCCAAACGCTGACACTGAGGAGCTCAGCAGAATCAAAGTGCTGATAGATTGAGAGCTTTACAGCAAAGAAAAAGGGGTCATCAGAGGCTGAAAGTAGTTGTGCATGCATAAACAGCACTGCTGGCCTCAGTTTACTCACTGCTGTCGGTCGGTTAGCGCAAGGAAACATGCTTAATGAAATGCACTCTGCAAATTCCCCCTGCTTTATCACTCCAGCTGCGATTCTGAGTCTCATAAACCCACTTCAACGATTCCATCACATATCTATTTCATTTTCCACTGATTTATATTAGCTCGCATCTGTTTAATGAGGAGTCTCAGGTAGGCGGAGAGAGAATGATCTTGCCTGATGACCAGCAGTAAAGGAAGATGATGGCCATAGATACAAGCTCTCTCCTGTTTGTCACTGCAAATTGTTCTCCAATCAGAGCACCTCTATTTTTCTGATTTTGTATGTCTCTCACCTTCACTGTCTGAATCTTCTTGTTGGCATTAGAATTCCTTTCAACACTCTAATGCCCCATCAAGGATAAATGTTAATTAGATTTGTTTGTAAACTGGAACCCTTCTACAGCTCACTATTTGGGAGGATTAAAAGCATGCCACTTTGGCCTGTTAAATATTAACGATGGTTTCTTTACACTTCTTTTTTTTTCTCTTGTACAAGCGCCTTGGAAGATCTTTTTAGGTGAATCTCATAAAATGTTCAAACAAATTTGTATTTTGCATAAAAATTAAGCCTATTTTAAACCTATTTTTGCATTGTAACATTATTTTTTAAGGCATTTATGCCAAATTTCTCATTACTGTAATGCATATCGATGTTTTACTTAACAATGGTTTCCTTGCACTTCTTTTTTTTCTCTTGTACAAGCGCCTTGGAAGATCTTTTTATGTGACTCTCATAAAATGTACAAACAAATGTGACCCTGGACCACAAAACCAGTCTTAAGTGTCAATTTTCTGAAACTGAGATTTATACATTATCTGAAAGCTGAATAAATAAGCTTTCCATTGATGTATGGTTGGGTAGGATCAGACAATATTTGGCCGAGATACAACTATTTGAAAATCTGGAATCTGAGGGTGCAAAAAAATCTAAATATTGAGAAAATCGCCTTTAAATTTGTCCAAATGAAGTTCTTAGCAATGCATATTACTAATCAAAAATTAAGTTTTGTTATATTTATGGTAAGAAATTTACAAAATATCTTCATGGAACATGATCTTTACTTAGTATCCTAATGATTTTTGGCATAAAAGAAAAATGGATAATTTTGACCCATACAACGTATTTTTGGCTATTGCTACAAATATACCCCAGCGACTTAAGACTGGTTTTGTGGTCCAGGGTCACAAATTTGTATTTTGCATGAAAATTAGGCCTATTTTAAGCCTATTTTTTCATTGTAACATTATTTTTTAAGACATTTATGCCAAATTTCTCATTACCGTAATGCATGAGAATGAGATTTTTTTGCATTATGATAATGAGACATGGGTTTGGGGGTGTGTTTAATTGTCAAGAAACTAATGTCGCAATGCAATAATCTTAATGGTCCTAAAAATAGGCTTCATTAGGTTTTCATGAGATTCACCCATATACCAATCCAGAAACTGAAGTCATGTTGTCATTAGAGAACAAGAGAGAGAACGAGTGAAGCAAAATAAAGAAAAGGTCGGGATCAAATTTTAATATGAGACACAAAAGTACCATTTTTTTTTCCTGTTTACAAGACCCATCCAAACTCCTACATTTTAGCTCCCCAATGTGTTTTACAGAGACAAAAAGAAAAAAAAATCCATCTATAACCTCTTTGATATACCGGACTTATCATACTGCCTTTTGGAGGTAAACAATGACACAAACCAAAGCTCCTTTAGGCTATTTGGTGGATTCAATCAAACAGAAATCAACAAATACACTGAGATCTGGACACATATTGAATGGATAAACTGATGAGAAATGAGAATCGAGGAGAAGAGAAGCTTTCTGTAATTTCGGTAAGTACAACACACTCCTGGATCAACAACATTGCTGGTCTTGGAGCAACATTGAATCAATCAGATTTTAGGTTAAGGTTAAGAGTTTACCTATCATTTCCAGCAAATCATAGATATATTAGGTGGATATATTGTTTGTTTGACAGGAACAAATCTAGATGTTGATCTAGGAGCTCTTTTCAGTTTCAGCACCACGGACAGCTCATTTGTACAAGAGCCCTGCAAAATAACAGCCTGGATCAGCATATAATTTGTATATGAAAACCACAAGCTAACAATGAAACTTGACCAAAATATAGCTCTTTCAGATCACACCTGTACTGACAGCAGTTATGGAAGCGTTCACTAATTCTACAGCTGGCAAATCCCTCAAAAGACTTCACAAACCCTGTAAGCTGAAGGTTCTGCGGATGGCGGCAGGAGATGAGGAACTGAATGGCAGCACACAGTTTACTGATTACATGCCTGACAGATCTTCAGGGCAGATGTTTTCACAGCCTCCCCCAGATCCTTTCAGCTGCTTTGCCACATTGCTAAAATTAATTAAAATTAAAAAACAGAGGCAGAATTTGGATGTCTCCCAGAGTGAGTCAGCTAGAGAGAGCGTTCTTTGTTCTGATGAGTTTGAATGACAGGTGTCCAAACAATATGTGCAACCTGCTTGAGTGCAGAAACAACTGCATGAAGTTACAAATGTTTTGTAGTTGCTACTGATGTAGACTACCAACTCTGGTTAGTTTATTGCAACGAGGTGGCAAGATAATTTTCAAACATGGTCAACCCTAATGGAGAGTGACTATCCACTATAAGCAGCCTTTGTACAACTGTTACATATTTCTTTCCTTCATAGGCATATAAAATAAAACTCCTCAGTAAAGATTTCTGAGCTTTGAACCACACCAACCAGCCTGAATAATAAAATAGATAAAACACAACTTTACTTGAGATTCAAAGCAAATAAATATTTGAAAAAGGCAAAAGTACAAGACAAGATGCACAACTCTTACTCAAATCTGAATTTTACTTGAAATTCACTGAATTAAAATGAACGGAAATTCAAATAAATTTGCAATAAAATGCAAAACGTGTCATTATGGGAAAAAAAAGAAGGTTTGTCAAGACAAACTTTGAATGATGGCTTGAAAATGTTTAAAATATTTTTTAAGCCTTACAGACAGATAATTTATATGTACTTTTGTATATTTAATAAAGTTATGGACAATTTCCAAAAATACTATAACTGGTTAAAATTTCCAAAATGCCATTTCTAGTAAATTCCACTTCAACTTACTGTAAATTGTAGCAAATTCAACTCAAATTCACACTCATGATTTGAAAGGGAGGTGGTTCTTACATTTTGATTTTTTCCTATACCCTGCTATAAGTCACTGATTGTTAATATAAAAAAACACTGTAAACAATCAGATGCATATAAACATTTGAGTTGTTTGAGAGTGCAGAGACAGACTCCATTAGGTCAGTCATGTTGAATCACATTGACTTGTGGCTTAGACAGAGTCATATAGCAACAATTAACAACCTCAGAGATCATGATAGGTCTGTCTTGAAAGGTTTATATTTCAGCACTAAAATCAATTTCCTTATGGAGACAATGAATGGGATTTTTACTTCTGGAACCCTGATGTTGCGCTCTGTAAATGAAATATGATCAGATCAGCATCTCTTAAGGATGCCAACAGCCCTCTACTGAAGGCAATATAACATTTATTTCTTAATATAATGTTGGAAGGGTACTTGTTTCACCTAGTAAAACTACTCTATATTCAAAATATAATGCTGTAAACTCAAAATTCAAAATAAACTGGCTCCTTTTTATTAGTGTGCATTTTAGTTAAATTAGCAACACCTTACAGGAAGTTAAAGTGGAATTTACTGGTAATGGTATTTTGGAAATTTTTTGAGATTTCAACAAGCAATAGCTTTTTGGAAATGGTCCATAAATTAAAATATTCTCTTAAATATCTCTTGAGGATGTCAATAGTCTCAATTGACAGCAATATAGCATTTTTCTCACAATAATATTATTTTTATAAATAAATATTATTTATTTATGTATGTATATGTATTTAATTTGGATGTATCTATGTCTGTATCAAAACCATTTAAGAATGGTTTGTTTACTTATTTTTTGCCAGTTGCATTTTGTTCAGAAATAAGATAAACTCACAAGAAAGTTTAAATTCACAGGAAGCTGTGAATGTTAAATTTAGATATTACATATGACATTTCATAATAAGTGACTAATAAAGCTTAGGCAACATGGTCACACTGCATTCAGATGAGTGATCTAAATCACACACAGAGCCTTGAAAACACAACCATCCTGGGCTTTAGATCAACATCTTTCTCTCAAGGCAACATCCACAAAAAGAAAAAAGAAAAAAAAAAACCTTTTGCATTAGTGTTTGTTTCTATTTCTGCCCTCTGGACTTTTACGGCCTTGCTAAGGTCAGTTTTCCGTAACAGTTTTGGCAATTTATTCATTTGGGGATTCATTTCCTCTGAATCTTTGTGTGTTTACAGTTATTCATTAATAACTTTCTCTTTCGCTGTCTCTCTCTCTCTCATGAATTATTGCATGCACAGACAGTGAGCAACCTGAACACTGTCTACCCATATCAGAAATGAAACAGAGCAGTTTGCTGAAACTGCCCCTGATTTATGTGTACCGTACATCAAAGTCAAGGCTGAAGTTTTTTTGTCACAAGTCCAAGTCAATTCTCAAATTCTTTTTGGCAATAGTTTTATTTTTTTCAGCTGGCAAGGAAAGGATGTGCACCTCAAAAATAATTAATTGGACTTTTAGGCAAGTTTTTTTTTTTTTTTTTTTGTAAATGTCAATTGATAAATTTCCTCTTTGTTTTTTCCCCTATCATAAATTAACAGGTAACTAAAGTTTTTGTCTCATACTAAACTTCTCGATGGAATTATGTTGAAGTGCTGCTGTGTACATAGCAGCAAATGAACACAATGTCACAAGAAAAAACTACACAGTCCACAGAAAACATATTTTTATATTTATAGAAAATATTTCTTCTTGTGTACCTAAAGACTATGTTGTTCACAAGTTCAAAATAATCCGAATAAGTCAATTTATTTCACCTGGAGTTTCCATCTCTGCTGTCAAGCTTCAAAAAGCACAAAAATAAATAAATAAATGAAAAAAGCAACAAAGCTTCAGAAGACTTGGAATATAGCACACGAGTAGCAGGACTACTTTTATGGTGATTTTTTGTCCTTTTTGGAGCTTGAGACCTGATCGCTATTGCTGTATAAAAACTATCTGCATGAAGATACTTTAAAAATTATTTTTTGTCCCTTGAAAAATAACAGCATTCAGATTTGACATAATATGAGGATGCGTAAATAATGACAAAAAATCCATTTTTGAGCTATAACCTGAAGTAAAGCAAAAATTACAGAATATTTTAAGTGCTCAAAACAGAAAGTTATGATTCATAAGTGACAGAGAAAATTACAATGGATCATATGCATAGATTTATTCATTTTCTATCTTTCTTTGTTTTGTCATTTATCTAATTAAATGCTAAAACTCATATTCTCTTTTTTTTTTTTTTTTTTTTTTTTAAATCTGTAATCTGCTAGTGAAAGGTCCAGAAATCCCCCATCCCTTTTTCATTAGGTTCAGGACAGGCCTATAGATAGGACTTTCTTCACTGCAGTACATGCACATACGAAAATCACATTTAAAATGCAGATTACACAGAAATGTAAATTTCTCTTCCAGGTGCACTGCTTTATTACAGCCCTGCCTGTCAAGATGACAAATGACATGATTTAGCTCTCAGTCAAACCAGTTGGTCGAAAAGGTTGAAGCATTTTAAGTTTCGAACCCCTGAAATTTTCTCACTAAAAGTCCTAAAATGCAGCAGGAACTTGCTGAATTCCAGCACAATTTACAGTAGTTAGTTATCAGCAGTTTTCTAATGATTACAATGAACAACTGCCCTAAAGCAACTTTCTCAAGAGCACAGTAATGATCTTTCCCCACTAACAAGCATTTAACTCACAGTATCTCATAATAATAGGTCTCACAACATAAACAGAGGATTTTTGACTTGAATGCCTATAAAAAAAGATCATGGAACACCAAAGCATACCATGTCTGTGGAAAGTGCCAGTAGTTATCTATTTTAATGCACAGCTCTCTTCTATATCTGGATGTTTTCTCAGCTTATTGGTACAGTATAACAAGAACTAATTGTTGTTTATTTACTGTAACAACATTGTAACCCCACAGCCCACTGACTGAAAAAAAACAAGATAAAATGTTTCTCTTCAAATGTTTTATCTACTTTTTGTTAATAAAAAAAACCTAATTATTCATAACAGGGTCAGTTTGATTACAGCACAACATACTGCATGATTTTTTTTTTCCAAGGCTATCAATCTATTAAAACATTTTAATTACATGATATGCTGACTAATTGATCAAAATAATCCAAATTAATCACATGCATCAATATTAATAAAGAAAAGCCCCAGACATTATTATGGCACATGAAAATATTAAATAGACATAACAAAATGAGGCCTAGTTTAAAGGTCAGGGGGTATTAATAAATGCTTTTATTTTATAATGGGCAATTTTTAAAAAATAAATAATAGTACTAAATTAACATGTTAAATTGACAGCCCTGGTTGTTTCACTGAGTCTACATTTGCAGCACACCCACTCAGGCCAGATTTGCACTCCAACAAGTGTTGTTACACTCTAGTTACCTAAACTGCAATCACATGCAACTTTAGTGGGATGTTGCAGAATGTTGCATGAACAGTTATGTTGCACATAACAAGCTGGCGTGACATGGCATTTGAGGATCCACAAAGCAGGAGGCCTGACAGTTTTGTCTCCGTCTTGTCCATTCTGTCAGCTTTGTTTCGGGATTGAGGCTCTTTAATGATATACCAGAGCAGATGACTATGGGATGGCAGCCACTTGGTTGCTCATATTTAATTGGATCCGGAGCACTGAAATTTTTCCCTCATTTTCAAAGTGTAACAAGTTCCCTACCCACCTCAGGATATCAATTTTATTACACATATTGGTGACAGCAGCACTGCAATATATTAAAAAAAAAGAAGAAAAATCCAGAATGTTTCAAAAATAATTACAGGTCAAGAAAGAAGTTCGTTATATGAGCTGCGAACAAAACCAGGATGGGAAAAATGCATATTGAACGCACTCTTGGTGGGCAACGTAGCTTGTTACGCTTAATTAATTTCACCAATATTTGTCATGTGCACCCAGCCTGAAGAGTTATGAACTCATCATTTACATACTCAGAAATCATTGATCAGAACAACTGCATTGATTTGCACCATTTATATAAGCGACGCGACACCCACGCTCATTGACAGCAGAATCAGTCATGTCAAAGATGGCTTCATTAGTGCTACAACCATTTGCATGCTGAAGAACACTCATAATGTGATGTGAAATATGAGCTAACAGAACCAACACTACAATGCACGACTGATTTCTACCCCCTACGGTAAAATCAGAGGACATTTACTTATGAACATTTTAGACCGGAGACCACAAGAAAAGGCCCGTTGAACCTCCACAGCAGTCCTTGAACTCTAATCCCACATGCCCCTGATGAGGGAACACAAAGGACCCCTGGAAAAGGCCACATCAGTTTACGAGGATGACCCAGACTAACCTGCAAGCCAAAGGAACAAGCTGTCTCGACTTGAAACGTGAAGACACACAGAAAGAGTGTGATGCGTATGGATTTTCTTTGAAAGGTAATACGACTCTCAGGGGGCCGCCCGCCGCAGCTCTGGTTTGGATTTGGAGACACAAACGGTGATAATTGAAAGCGACAGCAGGTTGAGTACAATGAATGACTTGATAACAACAATCATAACCCTGTAATCATCTCAGCAAGGTACGCTCAACTTCCTAGGTAAACAGAATTACCCGACTGACACCCACCATCTTGTTTCTTTGCCTGTTTTGGCCATTGATCATGATTCACACGCTGAAGCCCGCAAACTAGAGAAGAGCGATGGAGCTGGGAACAGTTTGTCCTATATTTGTGCTGGAAGGAGCGACAGCGGGAGTGTCATTCACTGATGCCTCGCTCCACGACCTCAGGGACGGCCACGGCCACTAACGGACACCCCCTGCCCCACTTTCCCTCCTCCTGATGTTCACCGCGGTGTGCAGGTTTGTGAGTGATTGTAGGACTAAGCGGTTTGCCTGAATCCATGTGGCTATGAGTGGACAGGACTGCTTTATGTTATTTACACAATAAAAAAGAAAATATGAATGTGCTAATACAGAGTGTGACATGATACTGTTTTGAGTTTTTAAATAATGTGACATGTTTAGATTAATTATTTTTTAGCTTGTGTGCATGTAGTGTTAATTTCGCCCTCAAAATTACTGGTTACGTTTTTTTAACTTGGTTTTCTTAATCTCAACATTAATTAAAAGGAGAGTAAAAAATAATCGCAATTTAATTGATTTTCATTAAAACACACTTAAACGAAAATATGAAATAATACTAGATGAAATGATCTGCTAGCGGGTTAACTTAACCAAATACTGTACATCCTGTATGAGATTTATTAGTTACATACACAACATAAATGTAATATTACAACTTATATCTGCACAAAATGATGCAAATGCACAAGTTAACTTGAACTAAGGCATGCTTGTTAGAATGAGTGAATCACATTAAATCATACTTTTCGTTACAAGCACTAACAATGAAAAAGTAAAGCATAAAGAATTCACAACACTGCAAAAAATTTAAATATTTTTTCGACAACTAAAATTAGATCTCATTTAAGTCTGAGAAAATGTTTAAAAACTAAATGACTATGACATGATGAAATATTGACTAAGTATTGAAATAATAAATAATAACAAATAATGAAATATTGACTACCACTACAGAAATTCAAGAATGTTTGTTAAGTATGCACTATGGAAGCGCATACTTAATCTGCATCGGCCAAGAATTAACATCTATATGTACTTACTTGCATAGAGTATTCTTCTGGTCTTAGGTAAGCACATTATTATGAATAGCTGCCATTGTGGTTTTATACTCTACTGCTGAGCGATTTTCTTACTTGAAATGAACAGATGTTCTGCAGCTCCTATTGTGATCATAAGAACCTAAGAAAACTAGGTAAGTGAAAATCATTTTTCAATCACCAGGCTGCTTAAAATGATTTATCAAACAAAGAAGTGAACTGTCTTTTTAAATATGAGATACAATACAATAACAGAATTGTGCACTTTTTACACAATTACCGCCTCAAATCTAATGCTTAAAGTTGAAATGTGTATTTTACAAGGAGATCTATAATGCCTAGCAAAACATCTACTATAATATAGTAGTTCCTAGTAGTAAGTTTAAAGGAATAGTTCACCCAAAAATGACAATTCTGTCATTAATTACTCACCCTCATGTCATTCCAAACCTGTAAGACCTTTGTTCATCTTCCGAACCCAAATTAAGATATTTTTAATGAAATCCGAGAGCTTTCTGACCCTGCATAGACAGCAATGGATCTGAAACATTCCCAGGGCCAGAAATATAGTAAGGACATTGTTAAAATGGTCCATGTGACATCAGTGGTTCAACCATGGTTGTTCATTTTTGGGTGTGCTATCCCTTTAACTGGAATGCCACTTTAAGTCCATTTGGACAGAATCTAAAATGGCTGCTCAGTGCATCAACAGTAAGTGAAATATAGATAGATATATATTGCATATTAGCACTTCTGTTTGTCTGTCTCACCAAATTCAGTGGTGAACAGGGTACTATCCAACCTTTATCTGTGGACTTGATACTTTGGCATTATATGTGTAAAATACCACTTTTTATGTGTTTTATCAACTGGTATTGCTAACAATGGACACATCAGTCTTGGTTTTCTAACTTGTGTACTGCAAAGTGTTTTTAACTTGGATACAACATCATTCCTAACTCCGACTACCAAGGTAAATGGAATGCAGCATGAGACTACATTTTAATGACCACCAATATAAAAAAGATGCTTTGAAAATAAATAAAAACAGCTGTTTTGAGGTGAACAATGAACAAACAAACCAGTGCTGTTGGGCGAGCCAGTTTTGCCATTTTGGCTGACCAAGATACTTAAACAAACAGATCAATATTTTAATAACTCCACAGAGTCAGTGTTTACAAGGGAATCAACATACATTTTTTGCATATTAAAGTGGGCTAAAAGAAAGTATTCTGACATTGAAAAAAAAAAAAAAAAAAAAAAAAATCACACAATTCACCTCTAACAGCTTATATACTAGTTAACAAGTTCTTATGGGCAAAATTCCCATGACTCACATAGATAAACGTCTGGAGTTGAAAACATTGCTGCAGGAATTATAAAAATGTTCTCGTGTAAAGCTACTCTGAATGTAGTGACCTATCTTTCCAGTCTGCTGTATCTTGGAGAATGTGTCTGTACGTGCAGTGTTGACTCAAGCAACAGGGAAAAGGAATTACAGGTTCACATCCCCTGGCAGTGTACCTTGGCCCTGTTAAGAAAGAACATGCTCCACTCCGCTTCCCATAACATCAGATCTAGGCTGCGCTGCTTTTACAGGATGTTTACTCCTCAGGGGCTCAGATTCATCCTCTTTGGGTTCAGGTCACCTCTCTTTTCTACTCTTTCTTTCTCTTTTTCTCACTACCTCTGTTCTAACACCATGTACCATATGCATTATACCGACCCGAAAATGGGTTTCCATCAACATGTACAAGGGTACTTTAATGAATAGCAACGACCTCGGTTGATTAATACATGAGGCGTTTGGCTTTTCACAGAGGTTAAATTAATCTTAAAACAGACTGTCGACTTAAATACAAGCTGCACTTGGTAAACTTGGTCTTGCGAAATGGTTTGGACAAACATAGAACCTAAACATGCCAAACAAAAAATTATCCCTTTCGCTTTTTGTATTTACTTTTTCTCAAATAAACTAAAAATACAGTAAACGCATTACACATTAAAGTGCGCAACACATTAAAGTAATGAGTGTAATCTTGCGCATGAACGCGCTTTTGGTGAAGACCCTGGATGTGTTCTATCTTGGCAGGAACACCCGCCTGCCATTGTGACACAGATAATTTCACAGATGATAAATAAATAATAAATGCTGTGATCATCTTTGCAGGGCCTCAGTTGGGGGCAAATGCCACGGACGTTTTTCACACCGCAGCTTGGATAGGCCACATGGACACATGGCAAAACTGCTTACCAGACATCCCAAGATGAAGGGTGTTGCTCATGGGAGAACAGCACTTGTCAAAGGGTGTTTGTACAAAGACTCCTTCACCATTTCACCCTTAACATCTGATGCATTATCTAAACAAAAGCGAGAAAGTTGCACATCAAGGATTTTGAAATACAATGCTATTACAATTCAAGCGCAAAAATCTTTCACATGAATCTTAAATATCAAAGTTGTCATATAGTATGTTCATCTAAACACTATTGTAATACAATACTGCCCTAGTAAAAAAGTAATATATTAAAATACATTTATTTCATACTAAGCATAGTTCAAATCTATTAACATATTTACTGATATGTCGCTCCATATTTACCTATATAAAAATTTAAATTAAACTTTATTTGGAGCACCACTTGTGCACAAAGTCCATTTCTTAATATTAAGCCTAAAATGTGTTTTAATGTCACTACTGATGACGACTGTATGATCTTTGAACAATCTTTAAATACAAGATATTTAAAGTGTACCTAAAGTATATCTGCAATAGTTCCACTTTAGCACAATCAAATATACTTCAGTATATGTTTAGTTGGACTTCAGCACTACTTCTGCACAATTAAACTGCATTAAGCACAAAATTAGTTTTTCCAATTTAGCTGAATTTAAGTATACAAGTTTAGTATGCCAAAAGTACAATTGCAGGGTATTTTTATTAAGTACATAAATATGTAAATGTATTTGTGGTACACTTAGCATGAAATGAATTTCAGTTACATTTTAGTATATTTATTTTTTCACGAGGGTGCCTTAATGTGGAGACCAAAATATCAGCTTCATAATATTGTCCCTATCCCAAATGTAAAAAAAAAAAAAAAAAAAAAAAAAAAAAAATCAAATCAAATATATTGTCAAATAAATACATAACTATATTATAGTTTATAAAATATAAACAATATGTAAATACTCTGGTTATTACAGTATATACACAGGTGGTCAAAAGTTTGGAATAGTTAAGATTAATGTTTTTGAAAGAATATATCAGCATATTAGAATGATTTCTGAAGGATCATGTAATACTGAAGTAATGGCTTCTGAAAATTCAGCGCTGCATCATAGGAATAATTCACAATTTAAAATATATTCAAATACAGTTATTTTAAATTATTATTATTATTCACAATTTTACTGTTTTCACTGTAGTTTAGATTGTTTGATCGAATAAATGTTATATTATGTCATGTCATATTATAATCAAAAATGAGATTCATAGAAAGAGTTGTTATATTGTGACATTAAATATATTATAGAGTAATTCAAAACGAATCAAAAAATGCCCTGTCCACAAGACTCTGGATGTTCCTGAAGCTATAAATGGACACTATGGTTTGTTTTGGTAATGCTTGGAGCACAGCATGTAAGTCTTGCCAATAAATTGCTCGGAATTGTAAGGAGGATGATTCAGATACCCCCGTGATCACTCTCCAATCTCACTCACAGAAGAGCATTTCAATTAACTATTGTGCTAGGCGACAGTCTGCCTAACCCTCGGATTGGAGCTGGGCTCAGAGGAAGAAAAGAGACGAATCCTGCAGTTCGGAGCCTCCCTTTCTTCGCCCAAAATGGGTCTCCATTGAAAACGTTCTGTTGTTATTGACAGTCAGGGGAATCAATTAAAGCCCCGGCAGTTTATTCACCAGCCCAGCGAGAGCCGTCTACGGAGGGCTCTCCAATGACGGAGAACAGTTAACATTATAACTCTTTTCCTGTGGAGGCACAAAGGGCCTCCTGGTGACACAATGACTTCTGAGTGCTTTCTAGAGCTCTCTGAAAGAAACAGGAAATGTGTTAAAAGGACATAATATGTGCCGTGCAGCAAGAGGATGGGCAGACCCTTGTACAAGCAACTATTTGTTGGATCCATAACCCAGAGTGCCCGATTTGGCTTTAAAGGAAGTTCACCCAAAAATGAAAATGAAGTGGCTTACTCATTCTCATGGCATTCCAAACCCTTACGACTGACTTTCATCTATGGAACACAAAAGGGCCTGTCACAAATTTCAGCGAAAGACCACAGATGTAGCAGACAAGATGCATGGAGCACTCATATGGTCCTTTTATTCTGCTTTTTTGGTCCATTTTAGAGCTTGACAGTCCCTTGTCACTATGTGATTTCATAGTAATAAAGGTCATGCAGGTTTTCAAAAATGTGAGTAAATGATGTTGAATCACAGGTATTAAACTAAATTGTGCAAAATTCTGATCAATCCTATCAAATAATGAATCAAAATGAAGGTTATTAAAAAAAGTCACTGATATTTCAAAACCGAAGATCTGCATATTATGTACAGTACAGTATACATACTACACTAAAAGTTTGAGGTCAGTAAGATTTTTTAATATTCTAAAGAAATCTTTTATGCTCACCAAGGCTGCTTTTGTTTGATCAAAAAAATGGTAAAAACAGTAATATTGTGAAAACTTTATTAGAATTGTGAAAACATTAGATTTTCAGCAGTCATTTCTCCAGTCTTCAGTGTCACATGATCTTTCAGAAATCATTGCTGGTTTGCTGCTTAAGAAACATTTCTTATTATTTTTAGAGCTGAAAACAGCTGAGCTACTTAATATTTTTTGTGGAAACTGTGATCTTTGATAATTAGAAAGTTCAAAAGAACAGCATTTATTTGAAACCATATAAATGTGTTAAGTCACTTTTGATCAATTTATTGCAACCTTGCTGAATAATTTCTAATAATTTCTTTAAAAAAAGGATGCAGCATTTTGTCATATGAACTTATGCTTTCCCTGATAAACAGCTCATATGAGTTATGGGTTAGCAAGAGTATAGCTTTGCTTTTTTAAAAACCTGAACAGAATTAAACATTTTGTGATTTATTCATTCAAAAAGAAGCAAGAATAAAGTAGCTTGAATTAGCACTAACATACATATTGGAAAACCAAAAAGATGATGTGTTCTACTCATACAGTATGTATGCCTGAAAACTGCTGTGGCTTTTATGATTACCATTATCTACAAAATGTCCAGTCAGATAACCTTAGGAAACTAACTAACATATTGACTTTAACACTTTGAGATCAGTGATCTTGTTATTTCTCACTCGAAATAAATGTGCTTGCATCTTTGCAAAATTGAAAAAAAAGAAGGGGAAAAACTGAAAAGAAAAGCGTGCCGCAAATGGATATTGGTGATGGATTCACTTTCACGCTCTGTATTAGGCGGTAAATTGTTGCGCGGCTTCTAACTTGCGTGGCTTTATCGGCAGGCATGCAGGTCTGCTGAATTGGAATCCGCTGTTTGTAGGTCTGTGTTGTGATGCTGGATGTCAGGCCTGTGTTAATTGACTTTCTGCAGGTGGTTTCCCACATTTCCAGCCTACAGAACCCAACTTTCACAGTCTCCATCTGGGCTGATGGGTTTGGATTTTTCACACTGTTCTGCATTGAAGGCTGACTTCAGTGGGAGAAACTCCAGACGCCGCTTCACTCAGGCTGTTTTTAAAGGCCACCTGCACATCAGTTGCACAGAAGGATATACCACACATATCGCATTAACTCTCTCCCACACGCGCATGTGCACTTACCCTTTTATTCTTAGCCAATACTTTAGACTCACAACTTCACCAAACTACAGACCGCTCGAGTGGTTCAGTACGGTATTTGAGCAGACATTTTGACAAACAATGTACATGTCAACAAGAGATAAACAATTGTTCTCCAAATGTACATTTTAGACATTTCAGAAGCTGACTTGGGGAGATATTCTGCCAAAGATAAGCCTATTGCTTTGTGCTGCGTAATTGAAAAAAGTATCATTTAGGCTATGTTAGTAATGGAATACTATGATGTATACTGAATACTGTGTAGTGTACACTGTATGCTGGCTACTGCTTAAGTGAAATGATAGGCACTATGCAGTAGACCTTTCAATCAACAGCACACCGCTACAATGTGGCTTTGAGTTATCATCTTAAAAACAGACGTGGTTATTTTGCATTTTTAATTCAATTTTGTATAAAAAATTAGTTTGATCAAATCAAAATAAAGATTTTAAAATTGTGATTTGACTTCCTGTTCATTCATCATCTTGAAGGTCAAGTTGAGCAGATTGGATTGTGGGATACAGTGTTCCACCCAACATAACATCACATAACATCTGTTATATAGGCTACTGTACATTTTGACTATTGTAGCAGGTCATCTGGGTATTTCTGGCAAACAAAAATTGGTACATTCTACATATACATACAAAAAAATAGTAAGACCAGTATGGTAGTATGCTATTTTGAACACATTCAGAATGGAATGCTAGCTTACTACTAACTGAGTATGTACTGCATACTATTTTTTGTAAGTTATCAGCACTAGGCAACACTCTAACGTTTGCCAGTCCAGTCAAATCTAATGAAATCAAAATAAAAAGATGTTATAATTTGTGGTTGATTTTACTTCCAGTTGATTTGTTACAATGGGAATGGTAAGTCAAGTTGTATAAGGAACATTTTTACAAATGTAGCATGTCATCCATTCCATGAATGCAAAAAAAAATTGCATTATGTCTACAGTATAAATACAATATATTGCAAGAAATAGTAAAGGTCATGTGATAATATGCTATTATAACACATTCACAATGGAATACTTGCTTACTACTTACTGAGTATACACTGTATACTTGGTACTGTTTATTAAATGGGACACTGGATGGAAAATGAACTTTTATATGGTGTTTGCATATAAATGTGCAGTGTGTGTACACAACCACACTATGATTATAAAAATCCATTCACTCCTCTTTTTTAGTCCCCAAAAAACCTAAACAGTCTCAACTATCAAGCTGTTTTGATTTTCTGAGCAGTATGATGTCATACTGCTCAGTCTCCGCCCACGACCGCTGATGGACAGTCGCATATTAACATATTTGTGCCCTCAGCCAACTGTACGCTGTCCGCCATTTTCTCCGCGCTCAAGCAGCTATAGCGACAACAATGTCTCGAAAGCAATGCATGTGTTTTGCAGTTGGATTTAAAAGTGAACATAAGAGTCTTCATTTTCTCCCGACATGAGGATGCAGTGGATTAGTTTTCTTTTTGATGGTAATGAATCACCGAATACACAAAAAACAGAAGGGGTGGAGTAAGCCGTAGCTCATTATCATTTAAAGAGACATGCACCGAAATGGCTCACTGTGAACAGAGCTGTTTTTGACAAGGTAAAAAGAGTGTTGTTTTACACGACCATTGAGGAATTTTAAGAATTTTAAGTATGTTACAGACATTTCATGAAAACCTTAAAGAATCATGCCAACTTGTGGAAAATGGGCATCCGATGTCCCCTTTAAGTAGTATATGAAACTACATTACGCAATTTTAAACATTTCAAACGCTAGTATGCTACGTTTCTGTTGGATGTTTAATTCAGCTAGTTCATCATCTTGGAAATTATTCATTTTGGACATATGAATATTACTTCTGGTCCATTTATCAGAGTAGAGATGGAAAGTCAGGTTGAGGCTTTGCACTGTGGGATACAATATTCTACTCAGTGTGTTCTGTTGAATACTGCTCATCTTGACAAATGCAGTAGCTCAATCCATGCATATCATTTGCATACTGTGCAAAGTATAGTACTTACTATAGACTACATTGTATATTAAATGTATACTCTGGAGTATGCTATTCACAAAGTACATAATCTTTGTATTTCAAATGGCATCAATAATCGAGCCATTCAAGTAATATTTTGGGAGCATCAACACACCGTCGGGGTCAGATAAACACCCCGCAGTTAGATTACGCCACCGCGCTTCTGTCTGAGTGCCGTTTCCTGTTTCAGAGAGCTGTTTCCTTGGCAGTTCTCATTGGATGATGATGAGGAAAGCTATCATAACATCTGTGAGTTTCCACATATACTCTGCAGCTCACCAAATGCAATGCAATTCTCTAAAGCGAAAATGCTCAACTTATTGGATCAGGTTTCACAGGTAGGAGACAGACTGAAATTAGCATCCGTGCTCCTCAGACATGTGAGAGTTCAATAAACGTTGACGAGCATACAATAAAACAAACTAAAATGCAATAGAGAGACTATAAATCTAGTGTTTCACCCTATCAGACCTCCATGATACAATCAGAGGAG
>JAFVLL020006366.1:25755-56164 GCA_021397915.2 Tor tambroides | reverse complement strand
ATATAACAAATGGCAAATCAGCTCCTGGCTGCTCCCTGGATAATTGGGACTCGCTGTACTCAGAGTTTCTTTAGCGTCTGCTACATTAATTAACGCTGCAATGAACCCAGCCACAATATGTTCTGTATTTGTTCAAATTGATTCCCCTGGTAGCGTCTGTGAAAGGTGGGAAAGCACAGGACGATGAGGCTCCAACCTGAGCTTCATTAGTTCAGCTCACAACCCACTCGGCCTGCCACTGCTCCCACTGAGCTCTGTGGCTTACATATATGTTTGAGCCGGATAGTATAGTATACTTTCCCGACCAGATTAAGTGGCAGAGCTGATGTTGTGGTAAAAGAGATGCCAAGTGATTTGGATTAGGGTCTGTTGCTTTTACTTTCCAGGACAAAGATATACACATACCTAAGAGGTTTATGTTAGTGATATAATGTGTCTTTTCAATATGTGTCCATCCAGTGAGATTCCATAATGAATTTCATGCAGAGCGGCATATTAAGTCAGGCCTTATGGAAGCAAATTAAATTTTGTCCCTTGCAGTAAAAGCCACAATGCATGCTAATCTTAATATAGCCTACAAATATAATGTGCTTCCCTTTGGAGATTGCTGTCAGCAGGTGGGGAAAAATATGATCGGATTTATTCTTGGTGTATCAAACCTAAAGATTACAAGTGGTAGATGGAGACGAACAAAGAAATTGATATATTTGTCCTCTTGTTATTACAGGAAGTCTGAGCACATCTGCACAAATCTTTTACTCTTCGATTTTCAAGGGAGGCAAATGAAACGGTTAGTTGAATATTTACCCATCCCCCTTTCTTTTCCCTCTCTTTTTCTCACTCTCTTTCTTAATCAAGCAATTTCATCATCCCTCCTCCACTCCCTCTCTCTTTCTCTCTCTCACCACACATGCACACCTAGAATAATTATCCCGATCTGTGGTAGAGAGTGTCCTTCTGTCTACCAGCAATGTCTGCATTAATAGCCTCTCTTTCCCTCCTCTGGAGTCTCTACCTTTTTTGGATTAATTTCAGCTCGCCATTCTTTCTCGTTTTCTCTAAGAGGATTGCGCAGAGAAGCCTGTTGTACACCCACACACAAAATCTCCTGTCTCCGCCCTTATGTGTTACAATGAGAGATAATGGTTAAGAAACAGGATTTTGAAAATGAATGGCTTTACATTCCATAAACACATTAAAATGAAGCTCTTTGTGTGTGTGTGTGTGTGTGTGTGCGCGCGTCTGTACGGGGAAATGTGACGAAAAGGGTATGTGAAACAGAAAATAGAGAGGGTAAGAGGGAGGGAAAGAGAGAAGGACTATTTTGTGTCTGAGTGTGTTATTAAGCTTTGTGTTTTCCAAAGCAAAACTCAGACACTTCCAACATTTTGCCAATGTGGTTTTTCTTAGCCCACAATATAATGAAATGCAACTGACAGGCTTTCTTCCTTACATATTTGTCATATCTCTAATTTCCATTAATATCACATCTTCCTATTTTTTTAAATATAGTAATTTATCTTTATTTTATGGCATGGCATAAAATGTTTTCTTTCCATTATTTATCTATTTGAAGATATTTCAGCACTTTCAGTGACTCTTCTACAAAGATTTGTTGCAAAACTCATCTCAATATTCATTTGCTTACATTTAATTTGTTGAATTTCTAAACATCACTACATATAGCTGCATAGTGGGGAAACAACAAGAAAATAATAAGCTAAACTCTATATGACTTAGTAAGTTATTGTAACATTATTACTAATGAGAGATTATTGACTGTGGCAGCCATAATGAGTCAGTTCCCACTACAGGGTTTGCTTTAATTTGCCAATATCAAAACCTTAGAAACATTTGTAGTAATAGAGCTAATGTCCAGATGGAGAGCAGACACTGAATGTTTCTGAATGCAGTCAAATTTTGAGACTATTTGTATTTGAATTTGCTTTCATATAGAAAGAATAAAACTAAAACTAAAAGAATAAATTCACAAATGGACACAAAATCTGTTATGATATGGGAAAAATAGAGCAGAAAGAGTAATGCCACAAAACACATGACATAGCACCACAAATATACCTCTGAATTTGGTATATATATATATAGATTCAATCATAATAATAACTAATGAATGAATGAATGAATGAATGAATACTGATTTGTTTTCAAAGCATACTAAATGAAAACTGTCTGTTATTGGAAACTGGTGACTGTTTTCAACAATATTAGAGAATAATATTTGCTACGGATTCATTCTGAGCAGCACAAATACCTGATTTTACAAGCATTCCTCTCTTTGTCTCTGCTTTTCTTTAAGTTGGCAGCTATATTGTTAGACTACATCCTAAATGCTTTTTTAAAATAGATATTCGTCTAAAACCTATATCAGAAAATATCCTATATAGACATTGCACAGGGTCATAAACTCAAAGGCAACACCATCACGGTAACACACAATACAAAAATAATGCAATAACTATTAACTAAATAACAGAAAATGTAACACGAAACATACATTGCTGATAAAGGAATAACATTATTTATATTAAAAAAAAAAAAATCACCAGTGATGTGTCAAGCAGTGACTTGTCCTTTTAGTGTTTTCACTATTTTGTTTGCTTGCAAAAAAAAAACAAAAAACAGTATTTTATAGTAAAATGACATAATTTGATGTTACACCATTTTTCCACTGTAATGGTAAAGTGACTTACAGTTACCAATTATCAGCTTTTTACTGTAGCATTTTTACAATGACAAACATTACAGTGAAGAATTTTAAGACAGTTGATTGAAGCCTGGTCCAACCTAATGGACGAATTTGCATTTGTAGTGACGTGTCTGTGGGAGTGTCCCAATAATGAACAGTCATTATGGCCACTAGGACAGCGAGGCTCCTCCCTGACAGAGCGCCTGTGCATTTGTATACATGAATATATGTAAAGGCATCTGGAGGAGCTGAGAATATATGCGTGAATATAAGTGTCTGCGAGAACACGAGAGAAGAAAGGCAGTCAGTATGACTGAAAAACACTCTCTCCCTCTCTTTAGCCCTCTCGTTCTGTCACGCACACACACACAAACGTTGTCTCACCCAGTTGTAAGGCTGCTTTCTGGTGACATACAGTATGTGTGAGGCATATGTTACACAAACATTGTCAGCGTACCACCATTTTATTGGTAAACAACAAAACTCAGTTTGGTCAATAAATGATCCGTGGGCGTGCCATCGAACTCAGGAAAGCCTTCGGCGAGTCCCTCAGGAGCGCCCTGCTGCTTTTGCGTCTTTTGTTCGAAAATTCTTCAATAAATAACTACTCTTTAATGAGCCTCTTTTTTGGCGGCGACGCGTTTTCAGACATTTGCAGCCAAATGTCTTTTGTTATTTACAGCAGCTATTTTCATGCACGCCTGGCGTCGTCGATGTAAAATAACAGTAATTGCTGGATCGTTTGCAGGTTGTTTAGCTTGTGTACCGAGCCAGATGAGAACAGTTAATGAGCACAGCTTCCAGTGGCAATTAGTGAAGCAGTCGTGTACATCACAGATGATTTGCAATTAGCTAGCTACATATTATATACACTATGCCAGGAGTGCGCTAGGCGCTTCGATGTGTGTTTGTTGGAAGAGGGGGTCGACTGGCAGGGGAGAAAGCTGTACGCAGGGATGAAGGGGACACGGGACGAGATGCTAGCGAATATTCACACCTATTCCTCATGGGAGACCTGTGCTTGAGGGGATTAGGCCCCTCCTCCTTTATTCCGCTTTACATTATGTTAATTGGCTTAATGGTCTGTTTCGGAGACAAAAATTATCCGTAGTTGTGCTGCAATGTGAGGCCTACGAAGCGCGAGAAGATATAATAGCATCGCACATATGCTATAATGACGTTTTTATAGTTTGGTCGTCATAATCGCAGTCATTCGGTATGAAGAAAAATGCCTTTAAAGGTGCAAAATAATACCTATATCTATAGCCTGTGTATATGAAGCAATTTGTTCAGGGATAAAACATGGAGATGTATTCTGTCTCCTATAGAAGGAGCGTATATGTCAAAAGAGCCAGTGTGTTCACGGTTTATAAGAGTGCCATGCATAGGAGGGGGCGGGAAATCACTTTGGTGGCTGTTTCTTGCGTGACATCATACAGCACCCTCTGTGATATCTGGTAAGACTGTCAGGTCCTCTGACAGACACGCCAGATGGCTCTGTGTTTGTGTGTGTGTGTGTGTGTGTGCGGATTATTTCATTGTTGTTACACTCCAGGATAGCAGCAACGTTGACACCTTTTAGCTGCTAAAGTTCAAACCTTAAAACATGACTGTATTAGGAAAAGTACAGCCACAGAAAATCATTTGCATTTATCTACCAGTGGACTTCCTCTGAAGCTGGTTTGGTCATCCGGATGGGAATTGCTACAAGTGTGTAACATATATTTTCAGTGTCGCTATCAGCGAGGCACAGAGGAGCGGATTGCCATTGCCATGTTTATACCATGTTCTGCTGTGATTTGACCTCATGAAGTTTCATCATTTATATGCTTGAACGAAATCTGTTCTGAACACTGTGCATTTCTTTTCTTACTTACTTCATGGTGTCTTATATATAGCTCAGGAGCAAACTGAGATACTGAGAAGCATATAATATTAAGGTCAGGTCTTACACCTGTGTTTATTAGGTGAAAAATATTTCCATACATACCATGTTGCTTTAAAGGCTGAGCTTCAGGTTTGACAGAAAACATGTCGATGTTTATTTGCCTGCTGGGGCAGAGGAGAGCAGAAACTGAAATGCGTGGATTGTGATATGGCTTCGTATCTCCCTGACAGGACCTGTCAAAATGGCCACTGGGTGACAGACTCTTTGGCAAATTTCTCCCTTGTGGAGATTAATTAGACAACCAAATTTGACATAGCAAAATGTGCACTGCAGAGCTATGATGGAGAGCTAAATAAATATTTTAAAGTGGGATTTTATTAAGCTGTAATGTAAAGGAGACTCGGACTAGTCACACTTTTTACTCCAGTAAATCCATTGTATTTGTACAGTGAATAATGTGGCAGTTTCTCTATAGGCACTTAGGCACATTAAATAGTAAAGAAAGAAATAAAATAGCATGTAGAAAAAAATACATTATTCTATTACTTGTTAGTACATTAATAGTTACTCTCAGCACTACATTCCTCTATTGCACTCCAAGCGGTTTCACAGAACTCACACGAACAGCTCATTTATCAAAAACAAAACAAAACACACCAATAGGCCACTCCTTCAGCCCAAAAACAGTTCATGTCCACCCACATACATAGTTGCAGTGTGTAACTGTGACATAAGCTGTTTAATTCTAGCAGTTCAGTACGTCAGCGTAAGGACATTTTTAAAATTAAATTCAAACGATTCACTTGTTGTAAGACATTGATGAGAGCAGAGGGAAAGAATGTTTTCTTCATATTTTAAATGTATCATTTAAACCAGTTCATCAGAGGATTTTCTGTCACACATATACAGCATTGAGATTTTTAATCAGTTCTCTTAATTTTACTGAATTAATTAGAGTTTGCATAAGTTTGCATTTCTATGTATTACAGCTGAAAATGATTTTTTTTGGGGGGGGGAAATACCACCATTAAGGGATCATTAAATACTAAAGGACATTCCAAAGAAGTTAGAGTTGCATGATAACAAATGCATAAATTAGGAAAAGGGTTTGCAAGTATACAAGTGTTTGGATGTCCCAGTGGACACAGCTGGGGTAATTATAAGGAAGCTAAAGAGACTAAATAGAAAAGGTTGTACCTAAAAACGCCCCAGCGAGGCCAGCAATCATTTGAAAGTAGCAAAGAATGGAGTAAAGCTGTGCAGTATAGTAACCATTACTACAAATGTGAAAGCAGAAACACATGTTGTTAACCTAGTTGTGTTTCTAAGAAAACAGTCTGGTAAGATGAGACCAAGACAGATCTTGTAGCCGAAATTCGAGATGATCAATGTACTGAAAAACTGATATTTTGAAGAAAAGCTACAGAATGATGCCACAAAAATGGACCAAATTGCCATCAAGTGGATCAAGCTTGACATGGTCAATGTCCTACAGTGGTCAGTCAATGTCTTGATTTTAATGTATTTGAGAATGTGGTAATTATGTCTACAAGTGTGAAAAAACAGCATTTAAAGTTGGTACACATCCCCAAATGATTACAGCAAAATGTTGTTTTTCAAAATATTAAAATGAGGTCATTTGTTCCCATAGCATATTTACATTTTCTTTTTGCCAAGAATGTTCTCTGACATAAACAATGTGACATTAAAATAATTGATTTATTTAATAGTGCTTTTTGAAAGAAAAATGCCAGGGGTCAAAAAATACTAGAATATGAATCAGCTAAAAAGAATTTTTTTTTACTTAGCATACTTTTGCGGCCTATAGACATTCCTTGACATAATATTGTGACGGAAAGTCCTCTGGAGAGCAGGTACAAATGAAACACATTTAAAATATGCTTAATTCATATTCATGCATTTTTATGAGGGGCACCTGCAAATTATTGGGTAGAGGTCTGAATACTTTTGCAAACCACTGTATAATTATAAACTCTACGGCCTAAATGTTCAGTCGACATAGTTGTCGTGTGATGCCAAATGAAAGAATGACCAACTTGCATCTGAAACAAACAACTCCAAAGAACACGATTTGTTAGGGGGCGGCGGCGAGAGAAAGGCCAGAGCAGGGGTGTTCAATTTACAGGTTTGAAACTGTAGATTAATGCAGTCTCCCGGGAATCTATTATCAAGTGTACTCATACATGCAACAGTGACCGCCATCCGCCCTAAATCCAGCCACACCCTGTACCCAATTAGGCCTGTCCCTGGCGACTGGGCAAGGGGAGGGCCTGCCGAGGTCTGCCCCGTGCTAACGAGATGGGTGACAAGCGAGTCATTAGCGGCCTGTGACTGTAGAACTAGTGATGTGAGCCATTAGGGGACAGTATCCGTCCTCTTCAAGTCCCAACTGAACGCAAGCTATGCTTCCACAGTCCCTGCCTGCCTCCGCAAGCCAATTAAAGTTGTTATTGGGAGACACAAAATAATTAAAGGTGCACTTTGTTGTTTTTTATTTGGGGTGCTGAGGGACCGCCCCTGGCAGTGTTGCAATATGTTTTCTGATGTTTGCTTTTCAATTTCCCAGTTAAGTATCAAAAATAAGCCCTAGCCAGCATAACGAAGAAGCAATTTCTCATGCGAGGTTGTTGTAATCATGTCAACTATTTACATACTGGCATGATCGTGTTTCGTCATGATGTTATGAAAACTAAACATGCCAATTGTTGATAAATAGCCAGCTTTAATAGTTGTATTACACAACTAGACACTACTACACAACTATCTATCTATCTATCTATCTATCTATCTATCTATCTATCCATCTGTAGGCACAGTTATTGTATATGTAGCTAGTTATTTTGATTCGAGAAATTTCAAATACAAACATGCTCTATATTTTTATGTTGCATTCATGACAAATAGAACATTGCATTTTTGGACTATATTTCAAAATGAAAGAGAAGGAAAATAGAAAGGAAATAGAACTACAAAAAATAATATATTTGCTTATATTTAATATTTGCTTGATGTAATAAAATATTAGATTATTTATTTTTTATGCTTCATTCATTCATTCATTCATTCATTCATTCATTCATTTTTAAACAACTAAAAAGCTGTTTTTTTAAATTCAATCTTTGGTTAGCATATGTAACCAAATTCCAGCCCTCCATAAACCAGTGTTTTTATTAGTTTTTTTGGGTTCCATTGTACATGTATTAAAATTTGTATAGATTTATAAATCCTCTGCAGAGGGCTCTGTGACTCTACATCTGTTTTTCAAAGTAAACTTGTTTGTGAGCACATTTTCACTAGAGGATTCCCTAGGCCTCAAATTAAATGTCCCGTAGGTTCCAGAAGTACAAGAGACAGAGCAAGGAGAAGATACACATTATATGCACACACCTGCAAACAAACATGCATAAATCACAAACAACTTGCCACATCATTTCATCTACACCCTAAAACAAATACGACGCAATCAAGAATCAACTGTATAGCTAATTAGAGTTATGCATCTGTCACCACAAGCACCTTTACAAGGCCTTAAAGGGATACTTCACAAAAAAAATGAATATTCTGTCATCATTTACTCACTTTTGTGTGATTTGCATATCTATCTTCTGTGTGAAAAAGGTGTCAATATATATATTTGCTGCCTTGGAAAAAAACATAAGTCATTAACATTAACATTATTGAAACATTCAAAAAAACATTTTTGCGTTCCACAGAAGACATACAAGTTTGGAATTACTCGAGGGCGAGTCAGTAATTTTAAATAAATCATTTAAAATATTTTTATATTAAAATTTTCAAATCAAACAGAAATAGCAGCATTTAAGGCCCCAAATTTTCTTTCACCCTCAATATCCTTTCCACTAATCAATATGATGCAGTTAAATGCTGCACAAACACAATAGACTGACTATGTGCAGGCCCAACCCAAAACACTTTACTTCACACATCTATCGGGGTATTGGCATTTACATACCCTGTTATATATGCTTCCTATTGTTATTTGAATTTCACCCAGCAAAACTACAACATTCTAAACAGGACCTTTTTGCAGAGTCCTCAGAAGTGTCATTACAGAAAAGGCGTCTTCGCTGTGGGGATTTAAATCGCTGCCAAAGTCACAATCACAATGAATATAAAACAAACAGAATCAGCCAACGAAATGAAGACTTTTCGCTCAAGTAGTCTCTCCAGATATTTAATATGCGTCCCTGCTGACCACATACTAAATAAACAAGATCTGCACAGCAAAGTTTGTGCTGGAACGACGATCTGTCAGTGTCAATCTCACTCACAATATCCAAAAAAAAAAAAAAAAACAACAACATAATTTATCATATGAAATGAACCTTTTGCATTACCCACTGCATCATGAACCTGAGCATTAACAAATAGTGCACAGTTTCATGGGAAAGCAGGGAACCAATTGCAAATCATTTGAATTGTAAGTTTTGTTAGCTTTGAAGATGTCTGCAGAAAAAATAATGAATGGTAACAAAAGGTCAGTGAATGAAGGACTGAATGAGATTGAGCATGCAGAGAGGGCACAGTGGCTGAAGAGGCCCACAAAAGATTGATGAGTGGCTCTTGTCAAACAATGGTTTCACATCAGACATGCTTATTTTCCTTTGATGCATCCACTTTAACCCTTTGATTGCCATAACGAGTTTATTTCAGATCTGTGTGCACCCTATATTTGACAAGTGGTGATTTTACATTGTATATTATAGAGATAAACAGTTGATTCTGAGCTTCGAATAAAGAAGAAAAAAAAACCTGTTTTTAAAATGAATCAGATGCTTATGTTTATCCATGGCCTGACATGACCTGAAAATTTCCAAATGATAAATGCATATAACCAGACCATAGTATTATAGCGATATTTGGATCCCAATATGATAACGAAAGGTGTTACATCAATAAAAATGATTATTATATATTTTTGTGATTCTTTGGAGTTTCTATGGATATGGTTCTACATTTAGTGTACACTTATTCAGAAAAATTAGGATCTTTTTCTCACTTGGTCCTTGAAATTTGATGTGTTGCACGGTTATATTTTTGGCTCAGTCTAAGGTCGGATTTTGGTTGAAAAGAAGTAACTGAGTGTGTTAATGCACAATTATGTTACAGAATATTTTAGAATTATTTCTATAGTATATAGCTTTTATAAATGTTTTGAATGATCTTTTAATTTTTTTATTTTTATTTTCAGTTTTAATTTTGGTCGAATTTTAGTAATATTGTAATGCACATTTTCTTAATTTTTTAATATTTAAAAGGATAGTTTACCCAAAAATGAAAATTCTGTCATTAATTACTCACCCTCATGTTATTCCAAACCCATAAGACCTTTGTTCATCTTCAGAACACAAATTAAGATATTTTTGATGAAAATCAGAACTTTCTGACCATGCATAGACAGCAACACGACTACCAGGTTCAAGGCCCAGAAAGGTAGTAAGGACATTGATAAAATAGTCCATGTGACATGAGTGGATCAACAGTAATGCTATGAGAATACTTTTTGTGTGCAAAGAAAACCAAAATAATTACTTTATTCAACAATTTTGCATGCGTGTGGTGCTGCTTGTTGGTTTTCTTTGAGCACAAAAAGTATTCTCGTAGCTTCATAAAATTACAATTGAACCAGTGATGTCACATGGAAAATTTTATTGATGGCCTTACTACCTTTCTGGGCCTTGAACGTGGTAGTTATGTTGCTGTCTATGCAGGGTCAGAAAGCTTTCGGGTTTCATCAAAAATATCTTAATTTGTGTAATTTGGGTTTCAAAGACGAACGAAGGTTTGCGGGTTTGGAACGACATGAGGGTGAGTAATTAATGACAGAATTTTCATTTTTGGGTGAACTAAACTTTTAAGTTTTCTTTTAATTGTATTGTAGAAATATGCATTTTCTGTAAACCTAATTTGAGACATTATGTATTGTGAAAAGCACTATAAAATAATAATATTTCTATTTAGGTTTCATTTATTTTTATTTCGGCTTTAATGACATGCAAATGTTGTAGTACTCTGGAGTTTTGATTTCCTCTTATGCACTAATTGATAATATTTTCTTTCTTTCTGTAAGGAAAATATACATTTACTGGAAATGAACTCTTATTTAGAGTTGGACTGAGTGAAATGCATCTTTAACCAAACCAAAGCACAACCTCCACTGCCCCAAGATGCCACACCTGACACCAACCGTATCAGTCAAAACCTCCATGTCACAAAAAAGGCTTGATGGAGCAGTCACTCCACTCTCCATAATTATAAATATAGACATTTTCCCTGTCAGTCAGATCAGCACTGAGGATGTAATGGGCGTTGAGTTAATTGCTGAGTGAGCCACAGCAAGAGAAAGAGAGAGAGAGAGTGAGCGGGGTACTAAACTGAAAACTGTCATTTCTGCCAAGCCCCTAATCATTTATTCTCCAGTTTCGACCATGTTACTAAAACTCTTTCCCACTTATTTCATAAATTGCAATTAGAAGTCATCATGACATGCTGCTGGGGGTCCTGACCTGTAATGGCTCCTAACACAGAGAAACCTTATTATCTGTCAAGAGGTGCTTTGGCATATGCCAGCGTTTTCTCGCTCTTTCTGTGTGACATGCTCCGATAATCTTTTGACTTCCTGTCTTCTGTAATTTAGATTTATTTAAGGAAGATTATTTTACAGGCTTATGAGTGGAATAATTTTAGTTCCTTTTGTCAAATGAGAAATTGCGTGTCATGAAGAGTTTACAGAGTCAAACAAGAATCGATGCGCATGGAAAGGTTAGCCACCTGGAACTGAAGCAGCATGCGAGATGTTGGCGTCACCTTAACGAAATGCTGTGCCGTGGTCGATCCTCGCATCGTATTTCACAAAATCGACCAAAAATGTGCAAAGTGAAAGAAAAACATGCAGTAATAAAGAACAATGAGTTATTGCAAACTGATTTACACTAAAAAAAATACAATTCTGTCATCATTTACCCTCATGTCATTCCAGACCTTTAAGATTTTCTTTGTTCTCTGGAACACAAAAGGAGATCATTTGAAAATGTCTCTGTGTTTTTTGTCCATATAATGAAAGCTAATGGGGTTCAGTATTGTTTTGGACCTGACTGACTAACACTGTATGGACAAAACAGTCTCTTATAGGTTTGGAATGACATGAGGGTGAGTAAATGATGACAGAATTTTCTATTTTGGTTCAACTATCCCTTTAATTACATATGATAAATTACCTCTAAAGGTTAGTGTTCAGGCAGCTAGCTATTTTAAAAAGGACATGGATTATTAATTATCGCAAACGGATCGTGATGAGTACGTCAGCCTGTGAGACAGTACAGTTGACTTGAGAAATGTTCACAGTGTACAGTATTACCCATTGAAAACATTATATCTTAAGACAAAAAAAAAAAATCCTAATTCATTTTTTTAAAATAATAAACTGATTTGACAGCCAGCCAACAATATATCTACAAATAACACTTCCTGTTGTGAAAGAAACAAATGTTGCCACAATCAACACATCATTTGTTTGGGGAAATTTGTCTGCTCTCTGACAAAGCGGTAAGCCTGTGTGGGTCTAATCTGACCTAAAACAAGCAGTCCTATTAGTGATCTCTCTAATTGAATTGAGTGATATTGGTGGCCTTCTGTATGGTACTACAGCAGTGATGAACACACAGTTGC
Organism: Tor tambroides; assembly: GCA_021397915.2. Taxonomy (NCBI): domain Eukaryota; kingdom Metazoa; phylum Chordata; class Actinopteri; order Cypriniformes; family Cyprinidae; genus Tor; species Tor tambroides. The sequence continues at coordinate 43,859 of JAFVLL020006366.1, read as the reverse complement.
TCTATGCGTGGGAGGCGAGCATCAGCTGGCCTCTCTCCTAGCAACTACAAGTCCTTGAGCCCTTCTGTTTACAAAATGCCGGCACACACGGAGGTGCATGAACACAGTTGGCCCACTCAAGCCTGGTCAGAGTTATTTGCATCCTAATGTGTAAGTTTCAATCAAAATAAAAGGCATTTAATGAACCACTCAACTCTGTCTGTGAAAAAGCTACAAATGGTGTGCCCTTGTCAGTGTGAACACTGGGCTGCACTAGGGTAAACACTATATATGTAGTGTGTGTGAGTGTGTGTTTATTTACAGTATATATATATATATACACACACACATACATGTGTGACCCTGGACCACAAAACCAGTCATAAGTAGCACGAGTATATTTGTTGCAATAGTAGCACAGGTATATTTGTAGCAATAGTAGCTAGCGGGTATATTTGTATCAATAGCCAACAATCCATTGTATGGGTCAAAATTATCGATTTTTCTTTTATGCCAAAAATCATTAGGATATTAAGTAAATCACATGTTCCGTGAAGATTCCAGATTTTCAAATAGTTTTATCTCAGCCACATATTGTCCTATCCTAACAAACCATACGTCAATGGAAAGTTTATTTATTCAGCTTTCTGATGATGTATAAATCTCAATTTAAAAAAAATTGACCCTTATGACTGGTTTTGTGGTCCAAGGTAACACACACACACACACACACACATACATAGCCTATATATACAGTGCCCTCCATAAGTATTGGAACAGTAAAGACAAAATTGCTCTGTTGGCTGTGGAGTCAAGACATTTGCAAATATGATTAAAAGATGAATATGAGACAAAACTACAGAAAGTCACATTTTATTATTAGCCATTTCAACACATACATGTTTTACCAAATAAAAAGAACAGCACTTTTAGAGTTCATACCACTCATTGGTGAGCATAAGTATTGGGACAGTTGAACATAAGGCAGATATAAAAGATTATTTATATTATTATTTAGTTTTATTTAGTTGCAGATCCCTTGCACACAATCACAGCAGTGAGTCTGTGACCCATAGACATCACCAGACTCTTGGTCTCATCCTTTGAAATACTTTTCCCAGCCTTTAATGCAGCCAATTCCAATTGTTGCTTGTTTTGGGGAGTTTGTGCCTTTACTCTCCTCTTCAGCTGGTGAAATTCATGTTCAATTGGATTCAAATCTGGAGATTGACTTGGGCAATCTAAGACTTTCAATTTCTTTGCCCTTATAAATTCCTTGACTGAACTGGCCGGGTGTTTTGGGTCATTGTCCTGATGCAATATGAAGCACTTCCTAATGAATCTGGTGGCATTTTCATGAATATTGGCAGGCAAGATGGTTTTGTACCCTTCCAAATTCATTCTGCTACTGTCATCATACATTAAGTCATCAGTAAAGTTGAGAGGGCCTTTTCCAGATACAGCCATGCATGCCCATGCCATGACACCACCTCCACCATGCTTTACAGATTAGGCTGTATGGTTAGAATCATTTGCAGTTCCCTTTTTTTTTTCTCCACATTTTTGCTTTCCCATCACTTAGATAAAGGTTCATCTTTGTCTCATCGGTTCGTAAACACAGTTCCAAAACTCTTCTGGCTCACCTTTGTGCTCTTGCCTTTCTATTTTTGGTGCTGGTCAGAGGTTTCAGAGTCTCCTGAGGACAGTAGATTGTCAGAGCATCACCCCAGCTTTCTGGAAGTTGTTGGTGATTTTCAGACACGTCTTTAGGTTCATTTTCACAGCTTTTGTGATTTGTCTGTCATCAGCTACTGTTGTTTTCTCTCAGCCGATCAGGTCATTGTTGGTTGCTGGTGCCGCTGGTGGTTTCCAAACTCTTGATTTCCTCCATGCCCTTGTTTTTGCTATAGCTCTAATTGACTTCCTTTTCTTTACATCCAAATTGCTTGCTTTTCCTCAAAGTCAGCCTCGGCTCTTCATCCTGGTATGTGTGTGTCATCATCGAATGCAAGATTCAGAATGCAGAAGTAATGGATATAACTGATACGACACATTCCCTGCTTTTAATATCTGAAGAATTAATGCAACAGGACACAGCTGATCACTTAGAAAGACCTGTGAGGCAACTGTTCCAATACTTATGCTCACATCAGATAGGGGATGAAACTCTAAAAGTGCTGAACTTCTTAGCTGGTAAAACATCTATGTGTTGAATCACCCAATAATAAAATGTGACATTCTGTAGTTTTGTCTCATATTCATCTTTTAATTTGTAAATGTATTGACTCCATAGCCAACAGAGCAGTTTTGTCTTTACTGTTCCAATACTTTTGGAGGGCACTGTATATAGTTTGGAATGATTTGGAATGAAGTCCCTTATGCTAATCAAGGCTGCATTTATGTATTTATTTGCTCAAAAATATAGTAAAAACACCAATATCGTGAAATACTATTACAATTTAAAATAACTGTTTTCTATTGTAATATATTTCAAAATGCAATTTATTCCTGTAAGCGAAAACTGAATTTCCAGCAGCCATTACTCCAGCCATGTCACATGATCCTTCAGAAATAATTTTAATATGCTGATTTGATGCTCAAGAAACATTTATTATTATTGTCAATGTTGAAAACACTTGTGCTGTTTAATATTTCTGAAAAAAACCTTGTTATCATTCAGTTGTTTGGGGTATGGGTGTGTGTGTGTGTGTTTTAAAAGAAACAAATGCTTTTATTCAGCAAATATGCATTAAATTAGTCAAAACTGACAGTAAAACATTTATAATGTAATGTAAATATACACATACATACATAAATATTTTAAATAAATGTTCCACAAAATATTAAGGAGCAAAAATCGATAATAAGAAGAACCATTATTAATAACTGAGCACCGATAATAATTGAGCAGCAAATCAGCATAATTTAGAATTTCTGAAGAATCATTTTATTTTTATTTTTTTGGTCTGGACTAAAACGTCCCATAAACTGACAGAGGGACTCAAGGTGAACGTGGGCAGGTAAAAACCACACTAGTAACCCCCTAGCAACCAAACAGGAGCACTCTTAAAAAAAAAAAGAAAGAAAGAAATTGTACAAATCTAGTAGTTTTAAACTACAATCGTAACGTGGCTTTAGCCACATCTGTTATGTAAAACAAAAACGAAATATTCTAAAAACTGCTTACACTGTTTGAAGGATGCCCCATATGGTTTTGCGGAAGTATTTTGGCGGAAACTATGGTTACCATGGCAATTTTTTGTCAGGGTACCGACTCTATTCCACATAACCTGTAAACAAAAACTGTTTTTATCTATGTTTCAGAGTGTCAAGAATGAATCCACAGCACAGAAACTTTGACATTCACATCCCCGTTCGCCATTGCAGCAGCATCTGAGCCTCCGTGATGAAGGAACCAGCCAGGAGGCGGTGTCTGATCAGAGCCCAACATTAAACATATCTGACGTCTATATCTCCATCATCATCATCGCCTCTCAATGTCCAAATAACTCTTTGCATTTCCGTGCTACCGTTTTTGCTTGAAATTCGCGTTTTTCGTCTGTTTAGCCTCTGAACGTCTTTAGGGATCTGAAGTTTTGCCTCAGTTTGCGCAACCGGTGTGTGAACTCGATTAAACAGCCCGATCTGATCGCTGTCCAGGCGTGATTGTGTGTTGACACCAGGGGATTCATATGAGCGTGCCTCCGGTGATCCGACCGCCGAGCCCCCTCCCGGGGTCACAAGGCATTTCCTTCCAAATCCAGATCGGCTTGAGCCGGGAACCCGTTCTGCTGGACTCCGGCGAGTTCAGTCTGGCGCAGGTCCGAGAGATGGCATGCTCCATCGTGGACCAGAAGGTAACACTTTCCATATGCCTCATGTTTCATTCATTGCCGTTCACGTAAAAATACCATAGATGTAGGCTAATCATCCTAAATGATCAAAGAATTGAGCGGAGTCCGGAGTTTGGAAATAACTTTTACTTTTTAGACTGCTTACACGTTTGGTGCTTATTTTCTTTCAGAACTCAGAATTTTGAGTTACCACGAACTTGAAAGCTTTATTTATATATTGGCTCAGTGTTTTAAGGCAGCATCTGTTCAAATAGCTGCCTCTCCGTGATTTTATTTAGGAGTGTGTTAAGCAGAACACACAGGCTTTAAACTTTCAAAAGATGAAAGACAGATAAAGAAAATAATAGAAAATGGCGGTTAAAATGAATTCTTGTCTTACTGTGAGTTTTCTCCATAAACTGTAGCAACAGAAACACACTGGATGTGTAGCATCATGAAGTGTTCTGCATTGCATTTTCCATTGACAGCGATGACGACATGGTGACGTTGGGCACTTATTGAACCAGTGAAGGGCTTGTACTAACACACAGCATAGGCCTGGCTCTTCTAACTGCATTCTTTCAAAACTATTCAGTGGATTATGTCCAGAGGTTTTATGCTTTGCTTGATGATGTTTGGGATATCCTACACTACATGTTTATGTTACGCTGAATTAACATCAAGCCAAGATTTATTTTGGCTTACCTGATGAAACAGTTGTATAAGGTGACCTTGAACTTATTCAAACTGTGCATTTTCAAGAACAATGTGAGAACTGTTGAATAATCAGATTAAATGGATTGAAATTTCTAAACAAAAACATCATCTGCATTGCTGTTATGGAGTTTTACCATGAGATAGACTATACAGGTTATTGTTTTGACAAAATTACACTATAAATTTATGAAAATGAGAAGTGACAGTGGCATTAAATTTAGCAATAGATTAAAACATATTCAGATATTTTAGAATATATCCTTAGAAATCAAAAATTAAACATTTGTTTAAATATTTATATGTAAGATAAGAATATGTATATTTGTGTGCTCTTAATATTTTTATATATTTTATTTTACCATTTTCTACTGGCAGAATCAAGTTGTGATCTACTGAATTTTAACCTAAAATGTAGCCCAAAAAAGATTACCTGCCCTCATAGTTCTCCAAATACAGATGGAAATGGTTCTTTAGCAACACTCTTTTCCATCTTTGCTTCACCCCTATAATTCCAAAAAATACTGGTCAAACATTATGATACACAAGAACTTAAATGAAGTTTCTGTGCAGTTTATTGCCCTCCTCCTTCTCAAATGGTGCCTAGTTTGTTTCGCTTCCAGCTGTCGCAAAGAAGTTGGCATTGGTTTGGAACAAAGTTTTTCAGTGAATAACATTATATATTTCAGTTTTTTTTCTCACACAAAACTACTGTGTGGGTTTAGAAGACTTGGAATATTGCAAACAAGTCATATGGACTTTTTGAGGCTTAAAAGTCGCTGCTTACTGTCTACTCTTGTTGTATGGAAATGAGTATTCAGATAGATAACTTTGATATCTTTAAATATACTTAATGGCTATGGTTTTAACTTTTTTTGTGTAACTGTACTGTGTTTGGAATGACATGAAACTAAAAGCCACATCTGACAACCTTTATGCAGTAAAAGAGCATGTGAACTCACAAGCACTTGTAATAATACTTCTGTGTAGATTCATAATCACAGAAATCGCATAACACAGCAGTCAGATTGTCACCACCCCTTAAAAGGCGCATACGATGACATCTGCACAGTTATTAATATCTTTTAGCAAAATGCGTATTTTGTAAGCACCTGTGCTGACACATCACCAGAATGATACTAGCTCCATAAATATTACTCATTGTGCGCGTCTTACAAAGTTTTTGACAAGACGCGAGGTGTTGACAACAACATAATTTCCCACCATTGACAAACATTGTTTTCTTCCCAAAATCTCATTCCCTCCCTTGAGGCTTCCTAGTTTATTCTGCGACACAAAGTGCAGAGGTTGCAGTCTGTAGTGTTTTAAGACATACAGGTGTTAAAATGCAGAGCAGTATTTTGATAAGCATAACAACAACAAGCATCATGTGACACTTAACAAGAAACACCTTTTTTTTAGGCCTGACGTTGTCAGTATGTGTTTTGGAAAATAGAAGTACTTGTTTAAATATATTTAGAAGAAAAAAATGCGAATGAGAACAACAGATCTGCAACCTGAGCTCCTTCAACGCTTTGTATACGTTCTCAGATGGGGAGGCTCTCTTGAGCATAAGCACTCAGAGCATTTAACACTTTAAATAGTTCGATGTGAGATGTTGAATAAGTGTGTATGAGGTGAAGGTGACATTGTTGTGCAGACAGTCTCAAACAATTCTGTGCATATATTGTTTAGTTGTATGTGTTGGAATGTGTTCGCAGGATGGAGGGAGTAAGTTTAGTTTCGCGTGTCTACCCACGTACTGTGTTGTCGTACAGGTGTTCATATGGAAAAGAACATGTAGCTCAGACGTAAATGTAATCAGACAACCCAGAGCTGTCACTTTGAGTCACACTTCATTTCCTTCTCTTCTCTTTTATTGTTACATATATATACGTGTGTGTGTGACAACAGATGAATGTTATCCTAACAGTAGAACTATTCAGTTTCTTCATATGTTTAATTCCCTGTCGTATACAGGCAGAATTTTTCTTTAAAGGAATAGTGACAATAAAAACTCTGCCATCATTTACTCATCCTCGTGTTGTTCCAAACCTGCATGATTTTCTGTCTTCCATAAAACACAAAAGGAGACATTTTAATAATGTGCTCAAAGGTATTTTCCATGCAATTATAATTATTGAGGATTGGAGCTTTCAAATGTCTTAAAATGTCTAAAATATTCTAAAAGTAGTCAATGCAACTTGTGTGTTATATTCCATAGCTTCAGATGGCTTCAATGAGAACTTGATAAACAAATAGGTTAGATTGGTTTTGTGAACTGGATCAAATGATTCATCAAAAAGATTTGACTCAAAAGAACGATTCGTTCACAGTCTCTCTGCTCTCTTTACAGTTATTGGCTGGTTCCATGAAGAACCTCTAACATCAGTGGAAGCTTTCCACTGCACTAAAGGTTCTTTATAGTGGAAAAAGGTTCTGGAGATTATTTAAAAAAATAAATAAATTAAGAACTGTTTTCACTGAAAAGAACCCAAAATGGTTCTTCTGTGAAATTGTTGTAAAAACCACCGTTTTTAACCATTATCTTAAAGAGTTCAGGCAAATGTTAATATTTTCAGTGAATAGTGACTTAAATTCTGTCACTGTTAAGGTTTATGGCCCTTTTTGGTAACTTTCATAATACTGAATAGGGCAACAGGATATTTTCAAAAATTCACCTTTTGTGTTCCATAGAAAAAAAAAGCAGTAATAACAGAAGCTTCATTTAGGTGAACTCTCCCTTTAAGGACAAGATGCTCTACACATAAGCCGGCCTTGGCAATCAACTTCAACTAGTTACAAATTCATTTGGCCTCGTTGCTTTGCTGCTTTGTTATGATACAAGTTAAGGTCTGAGCCAGAGAGCAGTTTAAGTACAGCAGAGGATAACAAATGTCTCTTGAGCTGTAAGGATCAAGGACCACCCTCAGTCAAATCTCAACGAGTCATGAAGGTGGAGCAAGACTGCTTGACCATGAACCAACTTAAAGAGTGTGATCGAATTTCTGTCATAATAATACAGTGTGCAAAACTTTCCAAGCTAACATGATGGTTATAAGTTTGTCAGTGCTGAGATTTATATAAATACAAGTAGATTTATAGCTGAAGATGTGTTTATATTTTCATTTCAGAAACAGAACATGAAGATGTTTGCTGTAATGAAAACTTATTCACAGAAACTGCAAGATTATAAAGGTCAGATTGAGGAAAAACATTATAAAAGGACAGTGAAAATGTGTTGCAGATTTTGTTGACTTAAAGGAATAGTTCACCTCAAAAATGAAAATTCTGTCATCATTTACTCACCCTCATGCCATTCCAAACCTGTATGAGTTTCTTTCTTATGTCGAACATAAAAGATGTTTTGAAGAATGATGGTAAAACTACCAATTTTTTCTTAATCGCAGTGTTTAATTGCAATCGCAAAGTTTAATTGCAGTTAATAGTGTTCACCGTTTGTTTGATTATGTGTAATTTGTAACTAACTGCATGATTCTTACTGTACATTTCTGCCATAGTCACCACTAATAACCTACTCCTAAATATAATGTAGAAACTTAATATTTTCTGTAAAGCTGCTTTGCAACGATTGGTATCGTGAAAAGCGCTAAACAAATAAACTTGAATTGTACTGAATTAATCAAACAGTTGATGGTCCCCATTGACTTCCATAGTCAATGGGGACCAACAACTGTTTGGTTCTTCAAAATTCTTCAAAATATCTTCTTTTGTGTTCAACATACAGGTTTTAATATGACATAAAGGTGAGTAAATGATGACAATTTTCATTTTTGAGGTGAACTATTCCTTTAAGGCATGTTGACACCAAGAACGATAACTAGGCCTACAAAGGTAACTATGATAACCTTATGATAACCACACCAAAACACAATCACATTCTGTTTATCAAGCACATGCTGCAGTTTTGTTGTCTGCTGCTTTAAATGCACAGGCTCTTTGAAAGAATAATGGATTCTGACTGGCTGTCAATGTTCTTATTGTTCTTCACCTTTGTTACAGCTGTGGTGTGGACTTCACTAAAACTTTATTGTTAAGCTATCAACCTTGCTGTGAATGGCCTTTACACGATGATTCAGTTGATTCAGAATCCAATTCTGGGAGATTTTCTATGATTACTTAAAATCATCAATGACCAAGCCATTCCAACTTAGAAGACAAGCACATGATATTTCTAAAAGCGATTTGAAAATAGACTTTATATGAAATATAGGTTTAAAAAAAACAATATTTCAACAGAATCACTCCATACGTTTACCATAAGGAACACATAAAACTAGCAAAAAAGGGCAGCATTATGACCTGCGGTGAAAGAAATGAAACACTTCTCTTCTTTCTCACATTGACAAAAGTCCTTAGTGCTATCAAGGGGCTGCCTAATAGACTGTGAATCCATTAGTGCTCTGGATTATCAGGTTTAATTAAAGTGATAGCGCCTTTGTTTGAAGTTTGCACCTTTTTGCATTACCGCTCCTCAAAGTGTTCTTATTAATCAGCGGGGCTGCCGCACTCTTCATGCTAAGCGCTAACCGATCCATTGCTCAGTCCATAGCATAGACACGGCTGGCAGATGAGCATAGCTGATGACGGCGGAATAGCTACTTGTGTTTGACGAGTGATTTCATGTCAGCCTAATGCATCCATCATGGGTCTAAAACAAGTAAAAAAAGATCCTCGTTGTCGTGGAGCTAGGTTTACTGACGCACATGGAGTCTCTCTGGAAGTGGGCATAAAAGACCAGTGTATTTTGCTATTCACAGTGTTGCGACGAAATAGGCTTTGAAAGCTGTAGATTTTAACGCAATTATACATTTGCATTGCCAAAGACATTATATTTGAATTATCGATATTAGCTTATATGGTCATCTTCCCAGCACTGGTCTTTCTATGTGAGTCTTTCTAGTTGCTTGGCAACTGATTATGATTGCCTGTGAAGTACTTATCTGAGTGCCATTATGATGACGAGAGCCATGTGTGGTGGGGTCACGCACTCACACACACACACACACAGACACACACACACACTCCCACACTGGGGTGAGAGATGAGAGCTGCACATAGCCCATTGTTGAGCAGCTGTTCTGGAGAGTATTCAAAGAGCTTTCATTACCATGAGATACATGATGGTGTGCATGTGTGTACGCGTGTGCTTACGTCTGTTTTTGAGGACCATGGCTTCATAGCATCCCATTCATCTTGATTTTTCAACAATGTGTAGCGGCAACGCAAAGCACCCTTTGGTCTGTCAGCCAATCAGGTGGCTGAATGGATTCTTCTTGTTGTATATAATACTTTGGCTCTGGCAAAATGTGTTTCTGAGGTAAGGTGCACCCATATGGAGCTCAGGGCTTCAGCTTTGCTCTTTCATTTAATAGCATTGAGATATGGACGCTCCAACATGGAAATACGACGGAGAGTTAACAAAGAAACTTGTTAATTGCTTTCAGTAATGAAGTAAACACTGCATATTGCAGTAATTGAAATGACTAAAAATATGTAGTGTTTGTTTCAGTGGCAATGCAGTTTACTGGGAGGTTACATCATTTTCATGGGTGTTCAAGCAGGGTTTGGAAAACACAATTATCTCTTCAGGAGAGCCGAGCACAAACACAGTCATGTAGTGTTTTTTTTTTTTAGCCTGTACATCCAGTTACTGAAAAAAGCCCTATAACAAGGTATACTTGAGTCACTTCGAGTTGAACCTTAAAGCAACACCATGAACTTTACAGATCAAGTGTCTGATTTATTTAAGCATTTAGCACTTTTTGTTTGTTTTACTGATATATATATATGTAAGGGGTGAAATATCCTTTGACATTTTTTGGGTCAGTGATGTGAAAAATGGATCAAAAGTGGCAGTAAAGACATTTAGAATGTTGCAAAATTAAATTCCAAATAAACTTTTTAACTTTCTATTCATTGTTGAATCCTTAAAGTTTCGACAAAAATATTGAGCAGTTATTTTAATTTGTAATAATAATTCACAATATTACTGCTTTTACTGTATTTTTGATCACATAAATGTCACATTAATATACTTACCTTTTTTACCTATATTTACCTGTACACTCATTCAGAGTGTAAAATATGTTATTACTTGTAACTGATGGTTACACCACATTTTCTTTATTGTGTAGACATCCTTATTGAACCATTTAATGAAACATGCTTTTGCAACAAGGCAAAAAAGTCACTCTTTATCTAATCAAGACTTTAAATGTTGTTAATTTCATATGAAAGCAGTAAAGTGATTGGAGAAGCACACCAAAGCTTGGCTTGTTGCACCTCATGCTGTGTGAGGTAGTCCAGTTCACCCTATCATAGGCAAAATATCGAAATTATGAAGTCAATTTAGAGGTGCACCACCCGCTAAGCCTGTCAAGTTATTTTAATGATCTGCTGTAGCACCTCAAAGCCCAACAGAACTTGCACTGTCTCCAGCCGAATGCACTTTGCCAAGGGTTAGTTAGTGGGCATGTCGGCATTGAGGAAGAGAGCTGTAAAATACTCACTAATAAAGTGTGAACATACAGCTATTAAGGTGACAATGAGAATCTTAGCAGTCCTAAAAGAGAGCTGTAATTAGATACAGTGTGCAGTCTCATCTTATAGTGTCGCTCATCCAGATGATTCTCCACAGGATTAAGCACATGTAAATGTACAGTATGTGAGTGAGAACTTAATGTTAAGCTTTGAATTGAGACATAAAGCTCTTTACCATCTCAATGATTAGCTTGATTTTTTTAAATGGTGCTCTGCTCCTTTTTGGCCTATGCAAATTCTAGTCATTAGAAATGATCAGTATAGATTTGATTAAAGGGTTAGTTCACCCTAAAAAAATGGAAATTCTGCCATCGTTTACTCACCCTCATGTTGTTCCAAACCCATATGATGTTCTTTCTTCCTTCTGTGGAACTTAAGATATTTTGAAGGACATTTTTTGTTCATACAGTGAAATCACTGGACTCTAAAACTTTAACATTTATTGTGTGGACAAATGATGACAGAAATGTCATTTTTGGGTGAACTACCTCAAACTTGCTTTTATAGATATTACTATGATGTGATAAGACATGAACCTTGTCTATAACATCTTGATGCAGCAGCAGTGTCTTCTGCAGAACACACAGATGGTTGTTTCCTTGTGTGTGTGTATAGGGTGTATAAATAGAGGAGCAGTGCTCCAATAGTATTGATCAGTGGTTGTTACAGCACAGCCAGTAGCTACTAACCTGCAGACTACACATGGCTCGGGCAGACTGATTGACTGATGGTGGTTAGGGTTCATGCTGTCTAGGCTCATTGACTGGCTCTCTCTGAAGTCTAGTGTGTTTGGTTTTCTGGTAGATGTACAAAGCCATGTACTTTACAGCTCTCTATCTAATATGATACATTTCCACTCTCAGCTGTTTTGAACTGTGAAATGTTTTATACGGGAACTGCTTTTATGTTGAGTACATGGATTATTGGATTGATTCGGTTTGCGTAAACCATCTGTTAAATGCTTATTTTCCATGAGTCAATGGGAAACAAAGCCACTATTCATCCACTCTTTGGTGCTCGAGAAACATTTCTTTTTATTATAAATGCTGAAAACATTTGGGCTGCTTAATATTTTGTGAAAACCACAATATTTTTTATTAATAATTGTCTTTACTGTCACTGTTGATCAATTTAATGCATTGTAAATTAACTTTATTATTAATTTCATTATTAACTGATTTAACTGAAATCCACACTTTTGTTTGTTTTGCGTGTTTCATGTAAAATATTTGTAATAATTTTTATTGCATGTTCACCTATTTACAGTGTAATTACATAGTTCTGTACATTTTAAATTGAATCCGTTTTAACAGTTATTAGTGCTTTTTACAAATGCTTTATGTTATGACACAGTTAGCTCTTCTAGTTGCTGTCATACATCACACATCATAAACACATTGGGCCTCATTTATGAAACGAACGTACGACAGAAAAGTGGGCGTACGGTCGTTTCAACGTAAAACTTGGAATTTATCAATATGGATATGAGCGGTGGCTACGATCAAATCTCACATCTGGTCTCAGCTCGTGTACGCAAGTTTTTTTAGCCTGAACTTGCGCGCAGCACATAAATCTGGTGGAGAATTGTAGAATGACAGCATTTTGATCATTTAGGTTATTTTCCTGACCGACAATCGAAGCTCATTAGTCGATCACTGACCAGTAAGATTAGAATGTTTGTTTTTTTCATATATATTCAGGGCTTTAGCTTTATATGCGCGAATAGCAGCGTAAACAACAGACCATGAGGATCGTCGCATCACGCACCTGCAGCGCTTCTGTGAATGGAGAAAAACAGAAATTAAGTCTATAAAAGGAATAAAATATATAGGACCACACAAAATATAAAATAGGCTATAATATAATTAACAAATTAACAAAAGGAAAAAAACTGTGCAACAAGTATACGCTCATTTTTGTGACACTTTTAATGCATTTTATTTCTTTTCTTTATATCTTTATTTGATTTAATCCATCTGATAGTGCTTCCATCTGATGGCGCCTCACACACACACAAACATTATTTTTCAACCATTCATCATCAAACTAAAATGCAGTCAACCAAACATAAAAGTTACACTGTTTATTTTAAAAGGTCCGCTGTGAAATCAGCGTGCAGTGCCCAAACAAACATTTTTTTTGCGCATGTGAAGGATTTTACACAGATATTAGAACATGAGTGAAGTATAACACCTTGTTTAGGCTACATAATGAATAATAGTTTAGAAACCAAATGTTACAAATATGGCAAAAATGGAAACATTTGGATTCTTGTGGAATGAGACAGGCTCGTGAGCCCAGTGCCGTTTCAGTTTTGCTTGTATGCTGTGTATAACGAATGCCACTATAGCCTATTTTGTGTTTTATTTTATAGTTAAATATGTAATTTTTAAATTAAAAATATTTGTTGTAGAGTGAGGGGAACTAAATATGCTGTAATGTTTATATTTACCAGTATTTTAATATACATATAAATTACAAAAAATAATGTAGCCTAATTGTTTGCAATTACAAGGTTAACGGTTGTTTTTGGAGTGAGGTCAATTTCTCTTTAATGAGATTACTTCCTCCTTTTGGCCAGGTTTCGTTTCTCTGTGTCGTAAACTCTAGGGGCGAGGCTTCCAAACCACGGTGTTTTTAGGGGCGTGATATTCAAATGACGATTGTTTTCTTCTGCCACATTTATCAATGTGGGATCATTTATACGATGAGATTGGCGGCATACAAATGTTTCATGAATCACACGTGAACTCTGTCGTAAGGTGATCTGTGCGCACGGATCTGCGCTCGTTTCTACGTTAGATTGATAAACAAGGCCCATTGGTTTGTAGTGTAAATAGTTTTACCGTTTTCTGCACTTTGTTTTTCTTTCAGTTATTTATAATATAGTGGCTAATGAAATGGAAGAAAGTAGCTTACTTCTGTGTTGTGAAATTGTTTGAAATAGCTTGCCTCCGTGTTGTGAAATAAGATGGATAGTAGTATGTGAAAAACAGAGCAGTAGGCTATGTCCGAATTCATAGTCTTCTTAACACTAGGGTGACCATACGTCCAGAACAGCTTGTTATTATGCATGCCACCTTAAAGGGATAGTTCACCTAAAGATGAAAATTCTGTCATCATTTACTCACTTTTAATCACTTTCTTCTATGGAACAAAAAAGGGGATATATGTCTTAGTATTATTTAGTGATCACCAAAACTGGTTACCAGCATTTTTCAAAATATCTTCTTCTGTGTTGCACAGAACAAAGAAAGTCATACAGAGGAATGACATGAGGGTGAGTAAATGATGACAGAATTTTCATATTTGGGTGAACTATCTCTTTAAATTTAGCATGTATGATATGAGGAAGTATGACAGCAACTATAAGAGCTAACTGTGTCATAACAAAGAATCTGTAGAATTTTGCATTTTTATTTTAGGAGAACGCACTCATTCCTTCAACAACACAAATGTTTGCACTGTCCTCTATTGGTGCTTCAGTGACAGCATTCTTAAATATTAGATACAAGTCGTCACTCGTCAGCCACATTTTTAAAACATGTTTTGGAAAGCATAATATTGCAAATTATATTTCTCAGTACAAAGCGTTCTCTCTTCTGGCACATTCATACAGTTTCTCACAGCAAACTTCACTGCCAAAGTTACAACAGTGTTAAGTTCATTACACTTCACCCAACCACTCTGAATTTACTTATGGTGAAACTAATGAAATAAATCAAGTTGAAACTCAGCGAAGTCCTCTGGAAGTGCCAGAAATGACTGTGACGAGTCAAATGGATGAAAACAATAATAATTAATTTTTACAGTGAATAAGAAAATGTTTCATAGTATTGCATCTGCTTAACATGTATATATTTATGCCAAATTTGAGAGCATTTGAGCCAAAACAATGTGGTGCAACATTTGACTCACTCATGCTTTTGCACGCAATGGCTCATAGCACTACAAGGAAACAAACCACACTGCTCTACTGACTTTGGTACAGTGTGAACAGCTATTTCTCCTCTGCTCGTAGCCTCTTGCTTATTTATCATCCTCAAAACTGATTACAAGACGACGGTCTGTGCGTCACTGGTGTCTGTTCTTCTACTGGCATGGATTTCGTAGCCTAATATAGTTAGACATCACCGCATATGCGCTGCCGTTGTCATTGTCATCTTTGTTGCTGATCTAAAGCTCACATCTTTAGTCTGCAATCCTCATGCGATTTAAACTTGTTTTGAAGTGAAGTGTCACATAAACCGCCCTGATTTTACATCAAGTTGATATTTTTATGTTGTTTTGCCTTGTATATGATTGCCATGATGGAACATGTGTGACACACACGTCACAGGGCCGCCCTTATACATGACAATATTTGGTTTAGACTTACATATACACTGCATCCAAATATGCCTACATCTCTACTATATCCACCTTATTTTTAATGTAAGTGTGCAGCCATTTGTAACTTGAATGTATGAGGCTTCGGGTGTCTTCCGTTTCTGGTTATTTTTAGCTGTACAAAACAGGTTGTAATACTGCTTGATATTGCACACTGGTATTTCTTATCATTTTCTTGTAATGTATTGTTGTAATTCTAAACACATTGTTTGTAGTGCAAATAGTTTTACTGTTTAGTGCACTTTGTTATTCTTCTAGTTATTTATTATACAGAGGTATACAGCATATTTCAGTTATGTATAACCTTTAACTGTAAGTAAAATAAAAAGGTGAAAAAAGTGAAAGTGGCAGAAAATGACATTATGAAATAAATATTTTTCTCTAATACACAGTTGCCACAATTATTGGTACCTCTAGAAATTCTTATGATTAAAGTATCTCTGAAGTATATTCCCATTCATATTTGCATTTTTATCACACCAGGATGACTAAGAACATTAAATTACCCAGCCATGACTTCCTGTTTCGCAGGAATATAAATATGAGGAAACACAAATTCCCTTAATCATTAATCACAATGAGTAAAATCAAAGGATATATTTCTGATGTGCAGCAAAAGATTGTTGAAGTTCACAAATTTCAAAGTAGCTGTAAGAAAAGAGCTAAAGCATTAAAAATTCCCATTTCCACCATCAGGGCAATAATTAAGAATTTCCAATCAACAGAAAATGTTACAAACCTGTCTGGAAGAGAACGTGGGTCTATTTTGTCTTAAAGCAAGGCGAAGAGGATAGTTTGAGTGGCCAAAGACTCTCCAAGGATCACAGGTGGAGAACTGCAGAAAACTGAGTCTTGGGGTCAGAAAGCCTCTTAAAAAAAGTAGCAAACAGCACCTACATAATCACATGTTGTTTTATGAGGGTTTCAAGACAAATCCTCCTCACTCATCCAAAGACAAACTCCAGCATGTTCAGTTGTCAGACACGACTGGAATTTCAAATGGGACAGGCTTCTATAGTCAGATGAAACTAAAAAAAAATTGCTTTTTAACAGCAAACACTCAAGATGGTTTTGGTGCACACAGGGATAAAAAGTACCCTGTGTGTGCAATAAAATATACTGCTGCATCTTCAATGCTGTGGCCCCATTTTTCTGCCAGAGATCCTGGATATTTTGTTCAGATAGGTGGCATCAAGGATTCTATCAAACACCAACAGATAAACAATTAAAAACTGACTGTCCATACTAGAAATCCTATAATGGTCCAAGGTCGGATCTTCCAACAGGACAATGATCCACAAAAAAACATCAAAATCAAAACAAAAATGGGTCACTGAGAACAAAACCAAGTTCCCTGACCTGAACCCTATAGAAAATGAGTGGGGTGAACTGAAGAAGATAAGCACCAACATGGACCTGGAAATCTGAATGGTCTGTAGTGATTCTGGATGAAAGAATGGTCTTGGATCTCTTGTCAGATGTTCTCTAAACTTATCAGACATTATGGGTGAAGACTCAGAACTGCTGTCTTGGCAAAAGGAGGTTTCAAAAAGTATTGAATAAAAGGTATGATTACTTGCGGCCAATGTGTATTAGAGAAAAACATTTATTTCATGAGATTTATGAGATTTTCCCTCCATTTTAAATTCTTATTCTCCATTGAAAGGCTGGATTTTTGTACATTTTTAAAAATAAAAAAATCAAAAGGATTATCTATGCAGATTTATTTTCTCAGCCTCCTTTGATCATATTTACCAAGGGTATGAATAATTCTGAGCACAACTCTACATCCTGCAACAAAGCAATAACCAAGTGGTCACTCTAGTACAATGCCTACACACTATTGGTCAAACTACTTTTAATCATTACCTTTAGCCAAAACAAATGGCAAAAGTGTGCAATATGCAAAAGTACCCAAATTAGCTACTACTTCCGTTGTACTACTGTCCTATTGTAAGTCCATTGTATTGTAACTAAGTCACATGACATTGACAACATGATGGATATAGTATGTTCATATTTCAGTCATACTATATAAAACATACATTTGAGAGGTATTTAAATATAGTACCTATATGATTTCAAACGTAGCAATAATGTTTCTGCATACATGCTTGGCTAAAAGTAGTTAATATCAATGCAAAGTTTAATTGATCGCAAACCATCCAACATATCCATGTGCACATCCACCGAGATGTGCAAATGTATTTATACACGCTAAAGCTTAATTGTAATAGCAGTAATCCAATATGTATTTTATATGTAATATAATGCATGTCTCCCAATATGACAACAGGTTGATATCATTAGTTTGAGTAATTAAAGGGCTAAGGTTCTTTAGGATGTCAAAGCGGTGCTGGGAGGAAGGAACGGCAGTTTAGCGTTAAGAGCAGGGCATTGAGCCTGGTACGGCGTAGGCGAGAGGGGGTTGACAGTTAGAACAGATGATTCACTCCTTACGAGCTTTCAGAGCGCTTGCTGGCTCGCTCTTTCTCTCTGCCCGTCCATCTTTTTTTCTCTCTCAACATACCTGCCTTTTTCGACACACACAAGTGCTCGCTCCACCCTGACAACCAGCTTCAACAACCAGTTGTTTAAAAGGAAGACAACATCCAAATTGATGTT
>JAFVLL020006366.1:0-25655 GCA_021397915.2 Tor tambroides | reverse complement strand
CGGTGATCCGACCGCCGAGCCCCCTCCCGGGGTCACAAGGCATTTCCTTCCAAATCCAGATCGGCTTGAGCCGGGAACCCGTCCTGCTGGACTCCAGCGAGTTCAGCCTGGCGCAGGTCCGAGAGATGGCATGCTCCATCGTGGACCAGAAGGTAACACTTCCCATATTCCTCATGTTTCATTCATTGCCGTTCACGTAAAAATACCAGAGATGTAGTCATCCTAAATAATCAAAGAAGTGACCGGAGTCCAGAGTTTGGAAATAACTTTCACTTTTTAGACTGCTTACACATTTGGTGCTTATTTTCTTTCCAAACTCGCAGAATTTTGAGTTGCCACGAACTTGAAGGCTTTATTTATATATTGACTTTGTGTTTTGAGGCAGCATCTGTTCAAATATGTGCCTAATGGATTCTGTCCGTGAATGTATTTATTCTGCTGTTAAGCAGAACATACAAATGAGCTTTAGACTTTCAAAAGATAAAAGAAAGATGAAGAAAATGATAGAAAATGGCGGTTAAAATGAATTCATGTCTTACTGTGAGTTTACTCTATAAACTGTAGCAACAGAAACACACTGGATGTGTAGCATCATCAAGTGTTCTGCATTGCATTTTCCATTGACAGCGATGACGACATGGTGACGTTGGGCACTTATTGAGCCAGTGAAGGGCTTGTACTAACACAACATCAGAGTACTGCAGGCCTGTCTCTCCTACTGAATTGCATTCTTTCAAAACTATTCAGTGGATTGTGTCTAGAGGTTTTATGCTTTGTTTGATGATATCCTACAGTACAAGTTTATGTTACACTGAGTGAAAATCAAGGCAAGATTTATTTTGGCTCACCTGATGAAACAGTTTTATAACGTGGCCTTGAACTTATTGAAACCGTGCATTTTTAAGAACAATGTGAGAACTGTTAAATAATCAGATTAAATGGATAGAAATGACTAAACATCATATCTGCATTCTTGCTATGTATTTTAACATGTTTTTTTGTTTTTTTGCCATGACATAAGACTAATACTGTTTTGGCAAAATGACACTATAAACTTATGAAAATGAGAAGTGACAGTAGTATTAAATTTAGCAATAGATTAAAACATTCAGATATTTTAGAATATATAGAAATCAAATTTGAAACGTTTGTTTACATATTAATATTTAAGATAAGAATATGTGCGTTCTTAATATTTTTTATATATTTTATTTTACAATTTTCTTTTGGCAGAATCTACCAGTTGTGATCTATTGAAGCAAACTGAATTTTAATGGAGCTCTTAGAGTAAATTTAAAATGTATTCTAAGTTACTTTCTCCAAATCCAGATGGAAATGGTTCTTTAGCAACACTCTTTTTCATCTTTGCTCTTTTCCATACTTTTCTCCTCCTCTACAGTTCATTATGATACACAAGAACTTCAGTAAAGTTTCTGTGCAGTTTACTGCCCTCCTCCTTTTTATAAGGTGTCAAGTTTGTTTTGCTTCCACATGTCACAAAGAAGTTCTAATGTGTATCATAAAGGTACTGGGTTGGAATAAAGGTGTTCAGTGAATAACATTATATATTTCAGTTTTTCCTCACACAAAACTACTGTGTTGGTTTAGAAGCCTTGGAATATAGCGAACAAGTCATATGGACTTTTTGACGCTTAAAAGTCGCTCCTTACTGTCTACTCTTGTTGTATGGAAATGAGCATTCTGATAAATAACTTTAATGTTTTTCAGTCTGATAAATATAGTTAATGGCTATGGTTTTAACTTTTTTGTGGAACTTTATTGTGCTTGGAATGACATGAAAGTGAAAGCCACATCTGACGACCTTTATGCAGTAAAAGAGCATGTGAACTCACAAGTAGTTGTAATAATACTTCTGTGTAGATACATATTCTCAGAAATCGCATAACACAGTGATAACACAGCAGTCAGATTGTCACCACCCCTTAAAAAGGCGCATACGATGACATCTGCACAGTTATTAATATCTTTTAGCAAAATGCGTATTCTGTTTTGTAAGCACCTGTGCTGTGACACATCACCAGAATGATACTAGCTCCATAAATATTACAAAGTTTGTGACGAGACGTGAGGTGTTGACAACGACATAATTTCCCACCATTATCAAACATTGTTTTCTTCCCAAAATCTCTTTCCCTCCCTTGAGGCTTCCTAGTTTATTTTGCGACACAAAGTGCAGAGGTTGCAGTCTGTAGTGTTTTCAGACATACAGGTGTTAAAATGCAGAGCAGTATTTTGATAAGCATAACGACAACAAGCATCATGTGACACTTAACAAGAAACACCTTTTTTTTAGGCCTGACATTGTCAGTATGTGTTTTGGAAAATAGAAGTACTTGTTTAAATATATTTAGAAGAAAAAAATGCGAACGAGAACAACAGATCTGCAGCCTGAGCTCCTTCAACGCCTTGTATACGCTTTCTCAGATGGGGAGGCTCTCTTGAGCATAAGCACTCAGAGCATTTAACACTTTAAATAGTTCGATGTGAGATGTTGAATAAGTGTGTATGAGGTGATGGTGGCATTGTTGTGCAGACAGTCTCAAACAATTCTGTGCTTATATTGTTTAGTTGTACTGTATGTGTTGGAATGTGTTTGCAGGATGGAGGGAGTAAGTTTAGTTTGGTATGTCTACCCACAGTACTGTGCTGTTGTACTGGTGTTCATATGGAAAAGAACATGTAGCTCAGACATAAATCATGCAACCCAGAGCTGTCACTTTGAGTCACACTTCATTTCCTTCTCTTCTCATTTATTGTTACATATAGGTTAAGTCTGATGTGTGACAACATATGTGTGACAACAGATGAATGTAATCCTAACAATAGAACTGTTCAGTTTCTTCGTATGTTTAATTCCCTGTTGTAGTACAGGCAGAACTTGTCTTTAAAGGAATAGTGACAATAAAAACTCTGCCATCATTTACTCATCCTCATGTTGTTCCAAACCTGCATGATTTTCTCTCTTGCGTGGAACACAAAAGCAGACATTTTAATAATGCACTCAAGGGTCTTTTCGCATGCAGTTACAATGAATGAGGGTTTTAGCTTTCAAATGTCATAAAATATTGTAAAAGTAGTCAGTGCAACTTGTGTGCTATATTCCATAGCCATAGATGGCTTCAATGAGAACTTGATAAACAAATTGGTTAAATTGGTTTTGTGAACTGAATCAAATGATTCATTAAAAAGATCTGACTCTGAAGAACAATTCATTCATGAATTGGACATCACTGCTGCTCTCTTTACAGTTATTGACATCACTGGTTCCGTGAAGAACTTCCAACATCCATGGAACCTTTCCACTGCATTTAATGTTCTTTATAGTAGAAAAAAAAGAACTGTTCACTGAAAAGTTCTTTGGGAACTCAGAATGGTTCTTCTGTGACGTTGTAAAAAAAGAATGTTAAAATTTTCAGAGAATAGTGACTTAAATTCTGTCACTATTAAAGTTAATGGCCTTTTTTGGTACCTTTCATTATACTGAATAGGGCAACAGTATATTTTTCATAAATTCACATTTTGTGTTCCACAGAAAAAAAGTAATAATAACAGAAGCTTCATTCAGGTGAACTGTCCCTTTAAGGACAAGATGTTCTACACATAAGTTGGCCTTGGCAATCAACTTCAGCTAGTTGCAACTTCATTTGGCCTCTTTGCTTTGCTACTTTGTTATGATACAAGTTAAGGTCTGAGCCAGAGAGTGGTTTAAGTACAGCAGAGGATAACAAATGTCTCTTGAGCTGTAAGGATCAAGGACCACCCTCAGTCAAATCTCAACAAGTCATGAAAGGTGGAGCAAGACTGCTTGAAGAGTGTGATAGAATTTCTGTCATAATACAGTGTGCAAAACTTTCCAACAAGCTAACGTGGTGGGTATAAGTTTGTCAGTGCTGAGATTTATATAAATAAGTAGATTTATAGCTGAAGATGTGTTTATATTTTCATTTTAGAAACAGAACATGAGGATGCTTGCTGTAATGAAAACTTATTCACAGCAACTGCTAGATTATAAAGGTCAGATTGAGGGAAAACATTTTAAAGGACAGTGAAAATGTGTCACAGATTTTATTGTATTAAAGGTATAGCTCACCTCAACAATGAAAATTCTGTCATCATTTACTCACCCTCATGTCATTCCAGACGTGTATGAGTTTCCTTCTTATGTCAAACATAAAAGAAGATGTTTTGAAGAATGCTGGTAATCAAATACTTGATGGTCCCCATTAACCATAGCATTTCTTTCCCTACTATGGAAGTCAATGGGGACCAACAACTGTTTGGTTCTTAAAAATATATTTTTTTTGTTCATCATAAAAAAGAAACTTGTACAGGATTAGAATGACATGAGGGTGAATAAAGGATGACAGAATTTTCATTTTTGAGGTGAACTATTCCTTTAAGGCATGTTGACACCAAGAACCATAAAGATAACTATGATAAGTTTTTTAGCGTCCACACCAAAGCATAATCACATTCTGTTTGCACGCGCTGCAGTTTTGTCGTCTGCCACTTTAAATGCATATGCTCTTGAAAGCATAATGGATTCTGATTGGCTGTCAATGTTCTTATCTCAGCAGGCACAGGACATCAATATAATGTGAGGTTGATGTTAGACATGACGTCGGACAGATGTTGCATTTTGGTTAAAAAAATTAAAATCAAGTTGAAAATTAAAATCAAGTTGACGCCAGTATTTGATGCCAATTTGACGTTGACATAATGTTGGATTTTGGTTACACAACATAAAAACAACAAATATCAACGTCAGCTGACATTGGTATTGGACATCAAATTAACATTGACATTAGACATTGAATTTTAGTCACCTGATGTCGCAACCGAAATGTAACCAAATATAAACATCTTATGACGCTGTGTGCCTCCTGGGATTCATCACCTGGAAAAAATCAGTTTGAAAGTGAAAATAAAGTTTATTTGAAATATAGATATTAAAAAAAATATTTAAACAGTATCACGTTTACTGTAAGAAGCACATAAAACTAGCAACAAAGGGCAGCATTATGACCTGCGGTGAAAGAAATGAAAACTCTCTTTACCATCTCCTCTTCTTTCTCACATTGACAAAAGTCCTTAGTGCTATCAAGGGGCTGCCTAATAGACTGTGAATCCATTAGTGCTCTGGATTATCAGGCTTAATTAAAGTGATAGCGCCTTTGTTTGAAGTTTGCACCTTTTTGCATTACCGCTCCTCAAAGTGTTCTTATTAATCAGCAGGGCTGCCGCGCTCTTCATGCTAAGCGCTAACCGATCCATTGCTCAGTCCATAGCATAGACATGGCTGGCAGATGAGCATAGCTGATGACGGCTGTGCAGAACAGCTACTTGTGTTTGACGAGTGATTTCATGTCAGCCTAATGCATCCATCATGGGTCTAAAACAAGTTAAAAAAAAGATCCTTTTTGTCGTGGAGCTAGGTTTATTGACGCACATGGAGTCTCTCTGAAAATGGGCATAAAATACCAGTGTATTTTGCTAATCACAGTGTTACGACAAAATAGGCTTCGAAAGCTGTAGATTTTAACGCAATTATATATTTACATCACCTAAGACATTATATTTGAATTATCGATATTAGCTTATATGGTCATCTTCCCAGCACTGGTCTTTCTATGTGAGTCTTTCTAGTTGCTTGGCAACTGATGGAGAGTTAACAAAGAAACTTGTTAATTGCTTTCAGTAATGAAGTAAACACTGCATAATGCAGTAATTGAAATGACTAAAAATATGTAGTGTTTGTCTCAGTGTCAGTGCAGTTTACTGGGAGGTTACATCATTTTCATGGGTGTTCAAGCAGGGTTTGGAAAACACAATTATCTCTTCAGTCATGTAGTGTGTGTGTGTGTGTGTGTGTATGTGTGTGTGTGTGTGTGTGTGTGTGTGTGTGTTTTTTTTAGTCTGTACATCCAGTTACTGAAAAAAGCCCTGTAACAAGGTATACATGAGTCACTTCGAGATGAACCTTAAAGCATCACCATGAACTTTACAGATCAAGTGTCTGATTTATTTAAGCATTTAGCACTTTTTGTTTGTTTTACTGATATATGTATGTAAAGGGTTAAATATCCTTTGACATTTTTTGGGTCAGTGATGTGAAAAATGACCAAAAGTGGCAGTAAAGACATTTAGAATGTTGCAAAATTCTATTTCAAATAAACACTGTTCTTTTAAACTTCCTGGAAAACATATATTAGAGTTTCGACAAAAATATTAAGCAGCACACCTTTTTTCAACATTGATGATAATAGGATAAATGTTTTATTTTTTTTCCATTCATTTCAGTGTATTAGAATGATTATGTTAATTCAGCTTTCATCCATCACAGGAATATATAAAATATATTAAAATAGAAACAGTAACACTTTACTTAAAGCCTTAAAGTAGCTTTAATGCATTAATTATGCCTTGTAATGCACCTTATAATGCATTGTACAATCTCATAAATAATTGTAACCACAGTTAATACATTATAACACTTATCAATTCATTGTTGCACTATGCATTTTATTCGGTTATAATTATTTACGTCAAGATATAATGTATTACAATGCACATTATGAATAATTATAATGTATTATACATAAAGGCTTTAAGTAAAATGTTACCATAAACTGTTATTTTAAATTGTAATATTTCACAATATTACTGTTTTTACTATATTTTTGATCACGTAAATGTATACTTATACCTTTAATATAACTACCTATTTGTACCTATATTTACCTGTACACTCACATATATTCATGGTATATATTATTACTATTAATTGATGGTTACACAACATTTTCTTTATCTTGGACATTCTTATTGACCCTTTTAATAAAATGTGACCCTGGACCACAACACCAGTCTTATGTTGCACGGGTATATTTGTAGCAATATCCAAAAGTACATTGTATGGGTCAAAATGATCGATTTTTCTTTTATGCCAAAAATCATTAGGATATTAAGTAAAGATCATGTTCCATGAAGATAGTTTGTAAATTTCCTACCGTAAATATATCAAAACTTAATTTTTGATTAGTAATATGCATTGCTAAGAACTTCATTTGGACAACTTTAAAGGCAATTTTCTCAGTATTTTGATTTTTTTGCACCCTCAGATTCCAGATTTCAAATAGTTGTATCTTGGTTTCAAATAGTTGTATCTTATGTATAAATTATGACTGGTTTTTGTGATCCAGGGTCACAAATGTACTTTTGCAATAAGGCAAATGCAATGATTTGTAAGTAAATATCTTCATAATCTCCCTTACTCTTCATATTTTAACCAGTTGAAATGAATCCCATCTTTAATAAAAAAAAAGTCACTCTTAATTAAGACTGTAAATGTTGTTAATTTCATATGAAACAACTGAAAGCAGTAGAGGGATTGGAGAAGCACATGAAAGCTTGGCTTACATATTGTTTCGTGATTGTTGCACCTCATGCTGTGTGAGGTAGTCCAGTTCACCCTATCATAGGCAAAATATCGAAATTATGAAGTCAATTTAGAGGTGCACCACCCGCTATGCTTGTCATGTTATTTTAATGATCTGCTGTAGCACCTCAAAGCCCAACAGAACTTGCGCTGTCTCCAGCCGAGTGCACTTTGCCAAGGGTTAGTTAGTGGGCATGTCGGCACTGAGGAAGAGAGCTGTAAAATACTCACTAATAAAGTGTGAACATACAGCTATTAAGGTGACAATGAGAATCTTAGCAGTCCTAAAAGAGAGCTGTAATTAGATACAGTGTGCAGTCTCATTTTATAGTGTCGCTCATCCAGATGATTCTCCACAGGATTAAGCACATGTAAATGTACAGTATGTGAGTGAGAACTTAATGTTAAGCTTTGAACTGAGACATAAAGCTCTTTACCATCTTAATGATTAGGGCCTGATTTTTTTAAATTGGTGCACTGCTCCTTTTTGGCCCATTTCATGCAAATTCTAGTACAGTTAGTCATTGGAAATCATCAGTATAGATTTGATTAAAGGGATAGCTCACCAAAAAAGGAAATTCTGTCATCATTTACTCACTCCCATGTCATTCCAAACAGATATTTTAAAGGACATTTTTGTCCATACTAAAGTCACTGGGATCTAAAACAAAACCTTAACTTTCTTTGTATGGACATATAATGACAGAAATTTCATTTTTGGGTGAACTACCTAAAACTTGCTTTTATAGATATTAATATGATGTTATGTGACATGTACCTTGTCTATAACATCTTGATGCAGAAGCATTGTCTTTTGCAGAACACACAGACGGTTGTTTCCTTGTGTGTGTGTATAGGGTGAATAAATAGAGGAGCAGTGCTCCAATAGTATTGATCAGTGGTTGTTACAGCACAGCCAGCAGCTACTAACCTGCAGACTACACATGGCTCGGGCAGACTGATTGACTGATGGTGATTATGGTTCATGCTGTCTAGGCTCATTGACGGGTTCTCTCTGAAGTCTAGTGTGTTTGGTTTTCTGGTAGATGTACTTTACAGCTCTCTATCTAATATGATACATTTCCACTCTTAGGTGTTTTGAACTGTGAAATGTTCTACACAGGAACTGCTCTTATGTTGAGTACATGGATTATTGGATTGATTCAGTTTGTGTAAACCCTCTGTTAAATGCTTATTTTTCCATGAGTCAATGGGAAACAAAGCCACTATTCATCCACTATTTTGTGCTCTAGAAACATTTCGTTTTATTATAAATGTTGAAAACAGTTGTGCTGCTTAATATTTTTGTGAAAACCCACAATATGTTTTCTAAGATTCTTTGATGAATAAAAATGGTGCAAAAGAACAGCATTTATTTGAAATAGTTTTTTTTAACAAAAATAGTTTTGTGAAAATCTAGTAGTCTTTACTGTCACTGTTGATCAATTTAATGCATTGTGAATTAACTCTATTATTAACTTTCATATTACTGCTATACATGATTTAAAATGTACACTTTGTTTTGCGTTAAATAGATTTAAAAGTCATGTAAAATATTTTAATAAATTTTATTACATGATCACCTATTTACAGTGTAATTTTACACAGTTCTGTATCTTTTAAATTGAATTAGTTGAACAGTTATTAGTGCTTTTTACAAATGCTTTATGTTACGACACGGTTAGCTCTTATAGTTGCTGTCATACATCACTTCATAAACACATTTTGTAGTGTAAATAGTTTTACTGTTTTCTGCACTTTGTTTTTCTTACAGTTATTTATTATATAGTAGCTAATGAAACGGAAGAAAATAGCCTTGTTGTGAAATTGTTTGAAATAGCTTGCCTCAGTGTTGTGAAATAAGGTGGATAGTACGTGAAAAACAGAGCAGTATGTCTGAATTCATAGTATTCTTACAACTAGAGACCCTACGTCCAAAAAAGCTTGTTATTATGAATGCCACCTTAAAGGGATAGTTCATCTATGAAAATTCTGTCATCATTTACTCACCTTCATGTTGTTGACTGACTTACTTTCTTCTTTGGAACAAAAAAGAGGATATATGTCTTAGTGTTTTTTGTCAATACAATGGAAGTCAGTGATCACCAAAACATTCTTCAAAATATCTTCTTTTGTGTTGCACAGAACAAAGAAAGTCATACAGAGGAATGAGTAAATGATGACACAGTTTTCATATTTGGGTGAACTATCTCTTTAAATTTAGCATGTATGATGTGAGGATGTATGACAGCAACTATAAGAGCTAACTGTGTCATAAAGCATCTGTAGAATTTTTTAAAAATTATTTTAAGAGAATGCATTCCTTAACACAAATGTTTGCATTGTCCTCTGGGGCTTCGGTGACAGCATTCTTAAATATTAAATACGAGTCGTCAGCCACATTTTTAAAACATGTTTTGGAAAGCATAATATTGCAAATTATATTTCTCAGTACAAAGCGTTCTCCCTTCTGGCACGTTCATACAGTTTCTCACAGCAAACTGCACTGCCAAAGTTACAACAGTGTTAAGTTCATTACACTTCACCCAACCACTCTGAATTTACTTATGGTGAAACTAATGAAATAAATCAAGTCGAAACTCTGAGAACTCCTCTGGAAGTGCCAGAAATTACCGTGACGAGTCAAATGGATGAAAACAATAATGATTAAATCATTTTTACAGTGAATAAGAAAATGTTTCGTAGTATCTTAACACAAGATATAGCAATGCCAAAAATGAGAGCATATGAGCCAAAACATTTGACTCACTCGTGCTTTTGCACACAATGGCTCATAACACTACAAGGAAGCAAACCACACTGCTCTACTGACTTTGGTCCAGCATGAACAGCTATTTCTCTTCTGCTCATAGCCTCTTGCTTATTTATCATCCTCAAAACTGATTACAAGACGAAGGTCTGTGCGTCACTGGTGTCTGTTCTTTCACTGGCATGGATTTCGTAGCCTAATATAGTTAGACATCACCGCATATGCGCTGCTGTTGTCATTGTCATCTTTGTTACTGATAACCCACATCTTTAGTCTGCAATCTTCACTGCAATTTGTGCTTGTTTTGAAGTGAAGTGTCACATAAACAGCCCTGATTTTATATCAAGTTGATATTTTTATGTTGTTTTTCCTTTACTTCCTGTACATCTGCCGAGATGGAACATGTGTGATACACATGTCACAGGGCCGCCCTTATACATGTCAGTATTTGGTTTAGCCTTACATTTACACTGCATCCGAATATGCCTACTTGTATGCCAAATGTATTGTTGTAATTGTAAACACACTGGTTTGTACTGCAGACAGCTTTACTGTTTACTGCACTTTGTTATTTATTATATAGCAGCTAATGAAATGGAAGTCTTGCACATTCATAAAAAATACCCTACTTCTGTGTTGTAAAATAAGATGGATAGTATGTGAAAACAGGGCAGTATGTCTGAATTCATAGTATTCATATTGGGTGACCATACGTCCACTTTTTCCTGGACGTATGAATTTCTAAATTACCTAAATGTATAGGTTTTGGCTTTGCTGTCCTGTTGACATATTTTCAACATGTATTTGCACTGCTTTGACAGTTACCTGTAAATCTCACCTTCTGGCAAACCACGATGATTTTTTTCCTGAAATTACAATACCATAATACTAAATATTATAATAAAAAAATGCAACTGGTGTTTAAAAATCCATTGTGCAGCCAGTTCTAGCTAGAGCAGGGAAAATAACTAACGCAATCATAGAGAGGGGTTTTCTGCTGATGACTAGACACTTAAGGAATTAGTGTGGACCTCATCAAAAGTATTTAAATACTAGTGGTGCAACGGATCACAAAACTCACGGTTCGGATCATACTACGGATTTTGAGTCACGGATCGGATCATTTTTCGGATCAGCAAAAAAAAAAAAAAGCTTTTCATTTATTACTAAAAGCTTACTTCTATACCCCAGCAGAAACTACTAGCTTAACTACTATATACAAGAACAATTGCACAAATTACAAGCATAGATGAACAGCCTAAAACATAAAATTACAGGCTATATAAAGACAGTAACAGTAGTATTCAGGTGCAGAAATGTAATAATTAAGTGTAAAACAACACAATAATTCTTACTGCATAAGTTAAATTCAGATTAATCTTTGTTAAAGCTGTGGTGTTGTTTGATTAGCAGACAAGACAGTAGGTATTTCTAGGCTGCTGTAAATGCACGGACCTAATACTGACACACATTCCATTTCTTTCTTAGTCAGCTGTATACTTTAACTTAAGACATGGACATAACCTACTGTGTTTACCAGAATACTTGCCAAAATGGGTAGTTTCACACAACTTTGCGTGTATCCATCCATTGAGGCGTTCTGAAACGCGGTATCTGAATCGCGCTGCACTCTCTCACTCTCTGCGCGTGCATGCAGCACGCTTCCGTGTTTGCGCCAGCGGCTGAGCGCAGAAAACGGCGCGCGAGTCCCGATTCGATTTCTCCTTCATCTGAATGGTCTGAAATTGCTTGAATGTGTAATTTGGCAAGACAAAACACGTGCAAATGATAACTTTCAGTCTATACTGGTTGAACTAAACAGTTAATCCGCGAATCACATGCGTGCCGAACCGTGGGGACTGGTCCATACGGATCACGGATCATCTATGATCCGTTGCACCCCTATTAAATACAGATACACCAACCAGAACTTCATCTAGACACGTACTGGATAAGAACATCCTATCAAACCTACCAGATCCAACAAAAAAATGTAAAGTTCAAGATGCACTGAATCCCGTAAAATTGCATTTAATGTTTGCATGGTCTAAGGAAAATAGACTAGTTGCTACTTTAGGAAATTTATTTTAGTATAAAATATGATTTTTATCTACTAGCTTGTTATTCAGTTCATTATATTTAGTAGACTTAATAGGCCCTGTATAGTAAATTACACTGTATCATCTGAACCTAGGTAAACTGAGTGCCAGTCACAGAGCCAGTCAAAATTAACAAAGCTTATTGGCTATATAAAACATTACAACGTAATGGCAAATAGGCTTCAAAATGTACATAATATAATATGTCATACACAGTAGTAAATGCCTTGCATTGTCACATGCAGTTGTGCTTAAAATTATTCATAGCCTTGGTAAATATGGTCAAAGAAGGCTGTGAAAATAAGTCTGCATTGTTTATCCATTTGATCTTTCATTCAAAAAAAAAAAAATCTAACTTTTAATTGAAGTTAAAAAAAAAAAAAAAGTGAAAGTGGGGGAAAATGATATTATGAGATAAATATTTTTCTCTAATTCACAATGGGCACAATTATTAGTACCCCTAGAAATTCTTACGATTAAAATATCTCTGAAGTATATTCCCATTCATATTTGCATTTTTTATCACACCAGGGTGACTAGGAACATGAAATGATCTAGCCATGCCTTCCTGTTTCACAGGAATATAAATATAAGGGAACACAAAGGCCAAATTCCCTTAATCATTGATCACAATGAGTAAAATCAAAGAATATATTTCTGATGTGCAGCAAAAGATTGTTGAACTTCACAAATTAGAAAGTGGCTGTAAGAAAAGAGCTAAAGCATTAAAAATTCCCATTTCCACCATCAGGGCAATAATTAAGAATTTCCAATCAACAGAAAATGTTACAAATCTGCCTGGAAGAGGACGTGGGTCTATTTTGTCTTAAAGCAAGGCGAGGAGGATAGTTTGAGTGGCCAAAGACTCTCCAAGGATCACAGCTGGAGAATTGCAGAAAATAGTTGTCTTGAGGTCAGAAAGCCTCAAATCACATCACTATAGGGCTGGATGATATGACCTAAAATCAAAATCTTGATTAATTGAACATTTTACCGCAATTATGATTAATGAACGATTATTTTATTTATTTATTTGCCCTCATAGTTCACTGACAAGGTTTGTACTGTAAATATGCTCAACTATTAAAGGTGGGATATTTTATCTAATGAAAGAGTGCATTTCTTACCTTTGTGATTTTAAAATAATTGAAGGAAACAAACTATGTATGGTTATTTATTGAATATTTCGAACAATTGCAATCAAAGCACACATTTCTTGACATGAAAACGTCTTATGAAAAAGTCACATTTCAGTTTGTATGTAAAAAGGATATTTTCACATTAAAAATATGTAAAAAGCGCTACTCCAGTTGCTCAGATGACTTTGGCATTCGAGGTATATGTTGCTTCTATGCCGCTGACTGGATGGAGTCACTCGGTAGTATGTTTTTAAGGGGAAAGTCAGGGTTGCCAATTCGGGGGGGTTTTTTAAGTCCATTTTATAATTAAAGTGATCACCCTTATAGCGTGATTTTGACGGAGGGGAAAACTCTGGGAGAAAACACGATTGGGCTAGTTTTGGTGTAGTTTTGAATAGCAATCGAGCTTGTTTTGTTTCACGGACTTGGCAACCCTGGGGAAAGTATTAATAGGATTACAGGTTCTGAATTTCTAACATCGGTTGGAGGTTAGAGGTGGACCTGGAAATCTGAAGAGTCTGTAGTGATTCTGAATGAAGGAGTGGTCTTTGATCTCTTTTCAGATGTTCTCCAAACTCTTCAGGCATTATAGGAGAAAACTCAGAACTGTTATCTTGGCAAAAGGAGGTTGCAAAAACTATTGAATAAAGGGTATGATTAATTGTGGCCAATGTGTATTAGAGAAAAAACATTTGTTTCATAATGAGATTTTCCACCAACATTTTAAATTCTTTTTCTCCAATGAAAGGTTAGATTTTTGTAAATTTTTTAAATAAAAGCTCAAAAGGATGCATATTTATTTTTACAGCCTTCTTTGATCATATTTACCAAGGGTATGAATAATTTTGAGCACAACTGTACATCCTGCAACAGAGCAATACCCAGGTGGTCTCTCTAGTACAATGCCTACACAGTATTGATCAAACTACTTTTTCATCTTTGCCAATTCAGAAATCCCAGCCAGGACATGTCCAGGCAAAAGTGTGCAGTATGCAAAAGTGCCCAAATTACCTACTACTTCCATTGAGATTCTGAAGTGTGCATCTGATGGACACTTTACTGTACTATTAGGTGCATCAGTGAAGTGATGCAACTGACACTGTAAGTCACATAACACTGACAACATGACAGATATAGTATGTCTATATTTCAATCACAGCATATAAAACATACTTTTGAGAGGTCACGAACAGTTCTTATTTAAATATAGTATCTATATGATTTCAAATGTAGCTATAATGTGTTTTTGCGTGCATGCTAGGATGAAAGTAGTTAATATCAATGCAAAGGTTAATTGATTGCAAATCATCCAACATATCCACGTGCACATTTACTGTGATGTGAAAATGCATTTATACACGTTAAAGCTTAATTGTAATAGCAGTAATCCAATATGTATTTTATATGTAATATAATGCATGTCTCCCAATATGACAACAGGTTGATATCATTAGTTTGAGTAATTAAAGGGCTAAGGTTCTTTAGGATGTCAAAGCGGTGCTGGGAGGAAGGAACGGCGGTTTAGCGTTAAGAGCAGGGCATTGAGCCTGGTATGGCGTAGGCGAGAGGGGGTTGACAGTTAGAACGGATGATTCACTCCTTACGAGCTTTCAGAGCGCTCGCTGGCTCGCTCTTTCTCTCTGCCTGTCCATCTCTTTTTTTTTTTCTCTCAACATACCTGCCTTTTTCGACACACACAAGTGCTCGCTCCACCCTGACAACCAGCTTCAGCAACCAGTTGTTTAAAGGGAAGACAACATCCAAATTGATGTTCTTCTCGCCGCGCTAGCCTGTCATCTATAAAACACATACAGAGAGATGGCAGAAAATGACAGTCATGAAAGACCATCAAGCAAGGGGGTCTGGGCAGCTCTCTCAGAGGCAATAACATAGAGTTATTGTCAGAGGATTCCACCGATTGGAGCCAGACATCTCCCAAGGGGTTAATGACAAGGATCGGTGTGTCTTTGGCTTTGATGGCTCAGACATGCAGCAGATATATGTGCATCCATTTGTGCCAAACAAATGAATAGTGCTCAATCAGGAAAAAGCCTTGGGTGTCCGCTGCCATGACAACCCACACTGTTACAGTGAGGCTGCTGTCATGGTGACCTCAAAAGCACACTTGCCTCTGTGTATCTTCATTGTGTAGCACTCATTAGAGTTAGACAAGAGGGGAAGGAATCTACACAATTAAACCGCCAAAAGAAAACGTGAAAACAGATACTCCGTCCCGAAAGTGGTGTCACATTGAATCGAATACATGCCGTGATGTCGTGAGAATAGCGGAGGAGAGGTTTGAATCGAATTTCTGTGCTTGCGGTGGTATGCTTTTAAAAGGCGAGTCTACCGCCTCAGTGAATGATACGCTAACAGCGCGTTTTGGTGCAGTGTACATCTTGTGTGGGCGTTCGGAGGTGAGCTCCTCTGCGCGGGTTGCTAAACAATGATAGAGTCATCGCTGTTTCCTCCAAACCAGTAGCGAGCTTGAAACATTAGAGCCGATCAGATGCTCTTTAGAGGCTCTGACTGCAAAATGGCACACTTGGAATTGTGAATAAATGTGACACGGCTATTGGACTGGATTGGGAACAAGGCGAATGATTAGTGTTCAATCTGTTAACCTGTAGCCTGATAATCATCATATGCTTTCACGGTCTGTTAGCATCCAGATATCTTGGATGGAGCCATTTTGTAATCCCGCAGTTTCTTTCTCAATGTTAGTCACTGTTGTTCGGTGTCTTTATTTAGAAATTGGATTTTCTCCACGTTCGTTCACTTCCTTTTAAGCTCCGCGCCATACTTTGCTCTCTGTAGATGCCTCTTCAGAAATCTCATTCGAAGCGGCTTCCTGAATCTTTGTAGGTTTATATGCATACAGGAATATCAGGCACATACGTGCTCTCAGCTGCATTTTTACAAAACCAGAAAAGTGTTTATGAAGTGTGAAGATAATTTAATCAGGAAAAGGCTGAACAAAATTGAGCATCTGAGAGCTAGCCGAGTTTAAATTCATGGAATTTGAATTGAATTGGACACAACACACAGGAAGTTGAACTGGAATGACAGGAATAAGAATTAATCAAAATGCTATTCAAAGTGCAGATTATATTATATTATATTATATTGTGACATTTCTTGAATTGATCATTTATATATATTTAAGAAAATATTTTATTATATAAAAATTGAAAGTTGAATTTCATTCAATTTTAATTCTACTTCCTTAAAGTAATTTCATTCAAATTTAAAATTAATAGCAAAAATATAATTTACCCCAACTTAAATGTATATATATATACATGTGTATATATATATATATACATATACATATATATATATATATATATATATATATATATATGTATGTATATATGTATAATATTTTAAATGTTTTATATATTCACACATTTTCTTATTATTTATTTATTTTATTTCAATAGCTGATACTCAACACTCAGAGTTATATACTAGTATATTTTGCATGTATGAACAGATTAATATCCAAATGCAAAGTCCAAATACAAGTTCATTGTGACAGCTAGAGTAGTTTTTATTTGTGATCTTTTTGTTTGTGGTGTAATAAAAGCCAAATAGCTTAGATGTGAGTACCCTTTGTGAATTGTGTAGGTTTGAATTGCCATTACATGCAGGCCTTCTCTGCAGTGTTGCTGCAACTCAACCCAGCAGGGATCAATAGGGAATGAGGCTAGTGAGCCATTTCCCCAGCGGTCTACACGGGTCAGTCAATATGTTGCTCTCTTCTTTTGACATTGAATTGATTGTGAGGCTGCTGTTCGTAAAACTGTTTAGGAGCAGTCAAAAAGAGAGAAAAAAGAAAAAAAACAAAAAGCATTTAATCTGTTTTTGTCAGTCAGGTTTGTCCCATGAGCATCATAATGTGGTTTCTGAGTACTTTTAGTAGCTTCAGGTATGAGAAATGTTGTCTGTAATTTGAATATGTGGGCAGGGCTTTTAGACGCATTATATGTCTGGCATCAGTAGACAAGCAATTCATGTAAGCTAACCATCATAAACTATACACCACCCACTCAACATTGCCTTTACTCTGTAAAAGCACCTGACAGACATCATTTTTCTTCCATCACAGTTCCCAGAATGTGGCTTCTATGGGATGTATGACAAGATTCTTCTTTTCCGTCATGATCCAAACTCGGAGAACATTCTGCAGTTGGTGAGGTGCGCGGCTGAAATTATGGAAGGAGACCTGGTGGAAGTCGTCCTGTCAGGTGAGTGGCGCATTCAGTAGTTCTTGCTCAGCATGTAGTCATGCCCCAGGCACAGATGTACATCCATCGTCTTCTCATTTGTGGCATAACACATTGTTTTATAGATCAGTTAGACAAGACACTGTGACTTTGCTGCAATACACGCCAAATTTTCTGCAGTCTGCAACACACCAGAGTGCGATTCCTGTGTCACTTCTGACTGTTTTTTGTCCCTCCATTTCCCACTCTGGAAAAGTTGATGCGCATCCAAGTTTTGATGCTGCACCCGGTGTGAAAACTGGAGTTGCTTTGCTGAGGAAGCGATGGAGGTATCGCATTTGACACTGCTAAAGTGTATCTACAAACACTTGGCAGGCCTTCCCCTCCCTTCCTCCCCCTCTACTCCCTGTGCTATGTCAGGTAATTGAGTGAAGTCTATTCTGACGAGATAAAGCGGGGACTGACACCTCCTCTACCCCCCAGCCTCTCTACCAGGTCTGGTGTGTTTCTCTGTATCAGGATGAATCAGGTGATTAACACACCCAGATGCACACATTCTCATAGACGAGCCTTTGGGAGCCCGGAGTAACACTTCTCAATGACACACTTGACAGCTGCTTTCACTGTAAAGTAACACAGAAGAGTTTTACAACTGTCACCAAAGTAAGGTCAACGGTTATTAATTATGACACCCCCTGAGGTCCCCCTGAGATTGTCGCGTCACTGTTATCGAAGGGTATAATTTCACTGGCAACTGACGCAAAAGTAAATCAGTGGTCCAGCTCATAGTTTTCCTTTACTAATTAAGTAAACGTATTATTTTGCAGCACTTTTAAAGCCTAAATTAATTTGTCGATAACGATAAATCTGGTTTTGCTCACCATATGGTTTTCAAAGCAAAAGTTGTATGCTTTGTAATTGGCCTGAATCTGAAAAAAGGCGCAGCGAGCGGGCCAATAAATGCTGATCTCTCGGATTATCACTTTGACAGTATCTCCTGCAGCAATTAAAAAGAGCAGCATTTCATGAAAATATGACCTACGCTTTCTCTGCTGGGTCTCTACCCAGTCTGTTGCGATCCTTAAAGTCTGCTTGAAGTCTATTTTCTGCTGGATAAATTTAGAGTAACCACGGGTTGGCTTCAGTGAAGCGCGCTGACAGGATGTTTGGCTGTGCCTAGATCAACATAATTGCAACCGAGAAAATACAAGCGCCATACAGAACGTGTGGGATTAACAACCGTACGTGAATATTGATTAAGAAGTATGCAGAAACTTTAGTGTGCCAAACAGTGATTTGCCTTTACTGTCTCAGAGAGGAATCGCAGGCCAGAGTGTGTGTCGGGCCAGAAAACTTCCAATTTCCACCGGCAGCTACGAAAAAAAATGACGGTAGAAACAAGTATTTGCATTAAGTCAACTCAGGATGCCTTTTCAGCATCATACTCATTTCCCTGAAGCATTTAATGACAGTTTACAGGTAGTTCAACTTGCAAACATATCTTGGCCTTTAAACAAAAGGCAAAACAATAATTTGAATGAATTGAGGTAATTTAGCTGCAGAATGGCTAATCAGAATGTATTCTACTTGAGCGTACTAGGGGAAGCCATGTTGGAGAGGAGGCAACATGCACGCGTTGAGGCAGGCAGTTCTCCCGCTGCGCTCGCCACTCAGCCGCTATTGGTCCTGTCAACATGCAGCCAACAAGAGCCAATCAAAACACTCCAACCATCCCAAAAGCTTCCCTTTCATAGTACAATTTGCAAATATAAATAAAGCTGGGTTTGTTTGGAAGAGTTTGGATGGCAATTAAAATTCGTCACATCTCTGGATTTCATTCTGTTCTGTAAGATTATGCTGTGCTGCGCGGAGTATTATTTTTAGAGGTCGTGCTTCGAAGTGAAATATATGGTACAGAGATGTCATGCAGTTCTTAATCGGCTTCTTTGTTGTATTTTAAAGCTCTCGAATACTCACAATGAGTCCTTAATTAATTAGTGCTTGACCACAGGCCCCTCTAAAGGGACCACCATCTCTAGCCCATTAACCCTGACAGACACACGGTCTGCCCATCTGATTAGAATTAGGCAAGGCCAGAGAGCCTGCTGCCCAGGCCTTGCGGCAGTTCTGTGGAGATGGGAAAAGCGTGCCAGACTGGACCATTGATAGATTGGATTTGGCCCACCCTCCCATCCATCTGTACCCCAAAGATACACATGCCTTGTGGGAGCTCGAAAGAGGACGGTTCATAAAATAAAGATATAACTCCCTCTGCAACATTTGTTTGCCTTTTTAATCATGACATGTTTACTCAGTGCTGCTGGGATTAAGAGCGAAGCAAATTCCCTCATGAAGTCGAAAGTCCAAATAATGCAAACAAAAAATGTGGTTATTTATGTGAGTTGTTATGGGAAAACAACTTTAATTATGATTTTAAGTTGGAAATTAAGTGCTTGGGATGATCTATGACTCACTTCACTTGAACAACCACAATTATGCACAAATAACAGATGTTTCAGAGTTTAAGGTTGTCAAAACTTGATGTCTCTCATCAGGTACTGCATATCCTTTAATGAATTACCAAGGATTTACATTGATGTTTTTAGCAGATGCGGTTTTACCAAAGCACCTTCAAATAAAACACACAGATCATGTTAATTGCAAGTATCAGGACAGTTAGCTGAGAATAAATGAAAAAGATCAAATCTGAGGTAATTTGATCAATTTTAATGTTGTCATTGTGAGGTGTAATTGTGGTTGTTAAAGTGAAGTGAGTCATGGATCATCAAATGTTGCCGATTTATGCAGCTAATGAGAAACCCTGAAACCATCACATATTAAGAGACAAAAGACTCCCGATTTTCGGTTTGGTTGAATGTCAAACAGTTATTCAGTAACTGTTAAAATAAGTGAAAGGATAGTATTTGGAGTAAAAGCCCACATGCTGTTGGGGGTAAAGTGACATGATTATTTTGAATAAGTATGTTACTTAAAACCTCTCTTTCAAGCTTCTTTCAGCATTACTTTTTGCACAAATTATGTTTCTCCCCATAAATAATTATAATTCATTTTTTAATGTAATATTTACTCTACTATTATCACGCTCTAGAGCATGACACGGGGGTCATTCCTGTTACTAAGTAAAAAATAATAATGCTACTGTTGTAATTTAAGGACATATGTCTATGAAAGTGTACAACACAGAAATATGCTGTGGTCAAGCTCAGGCACTTTATTAATTATAGCGTGATTATTTGCTTATTAGCTGGGTGCCATACAGGGTGGAAATAGAGAGCCAAAATTAGAATTGAGAGTTAACTTACATGAGGGTGTCAACCTAATTTAATCTTTGGTTAATTTTATACAGTTTATCTTTTGATTTTGTGTAAGTATATTAAAAAAAGAATGGAATGTTTTAAAGTTCAGTAAACCAGCTAATACCACAAAACATCACAAATTTCATTCAAGTCCATTGTTACACTCTCAGAAAAAAGCTACAGAATCGTCACTGGGGCATTATCCTATCAAAAGGTACGAATACGTACCTTAAAGTACCAATATTTAGGGGTAAATAAGATACATAGATGTGCTTTTTAGCTTTGTATTTGTATACAAAACAACAGTATAATGTGCTGAAGTGCTGATTTCACTTTCTGGATGTCATTAAGGAACTGGATTTTTAAAGGTATATTAGAAAATGCTAAGGGGGGTGAGAGAAGTGAAATTGGGGACACAGGAAAACATGAAAACAAATTTCCCATAAATCATGATTTGTTATAAACATTTTGATCAGGGCCAAGAATCTCTCTAAATAAATCATGTTTTTTCATGCTAAAACTTGAAAAATAACAGCATCCATTACAAAAGCAGTGAATTATTTACAGTCACATAATTGTGATAT
Source organism: Tor tambroides (assembly GCA_021397915.2). Classification (NCBI taxonomy): domain Eukaryota; kingdom Metazoa; phylum Chordata; class Actinopteri; order Cypriniformes; family Cyprinidae; genus Tor; species Tor tambroides. Next base: position 4,058 of record JAFVLL020006366.1, on the reverse strand, counting down.
ATGAAAACTAGCTAATATGATTTCCCTCAGCCAAACTGTGTATTACAGCATATTATATGATGGGGACATGCAAATGTACTTGATCACAAATTGATGGACATAACACAGTGTTGCTCTGAGGAGAAAGACACTGTATTTGGTCTGCTGGAAGTTACTTTGGAAATTGACATTTTGCTTTTGTGCATGTTGTTTCAAACTTTCAGCCTCAGCAACTGTGGAGGATTTTCAGATCAGACCTCACGCCCTGTTCGTTCACTCATATCGAGCTCCAGCGTTCTGTGATCACTGTGGAGAGATGCTGTGGGGTTTAGTGAGGCAGGGGCTTAAGTGTGAAGGTAAATGTCTAAACATTCCACTTCTGTCAGCAGTAGAAACAGACCACCATGTGATGGTCTTTTGTCACCATCTTTGTGCTAGGCTGCGGGCTGAACTACCACAAACGGTGTGCCTTTAAAATCCCAAACAACTGCAGCGGCATCCGTAAACGACGACTATCTAACGTGTCCCTCACCGGCCTGACCAACACTCGCTCTGTGTCTGCTGAACCGTCTCCAAGCACCTCTGATGAAGCTTTACTGGTGAGTTTGATGACAACATTAGATCCACACCATACTGTGTCAAATGCTCCCTTCTTTCTCAGGTACAACAGAATAAATGCTCAAATATAAAATACAAATCATATGAATCTTACAAATACAACAGTTACATTGACCTAACAATCTCTGATGTTATGACAGATCATAGAATTGGTCCCCGTTTGTTCATCCTATGTTAGTGCTGCATGCTTGTCCTGTTTATTAACACTAGTCATTCTCTGTCTGTCTCTCTCTACCTCTCCCCACACATCCTTTCATTCCTGCCCAGTCTCCTGTCAGTCCTAGCATGGAGGTAGGCACTAACTACAGTAATTCAGCTTTAACTAACCGCCTTGTGATATTTTGTCTGTCATACACCCCCTGTTGTATTCGATATAAAAACGAAATGTTTTGTCTTTTGTTTTGAGACTTAATTTCATTTCGCCAGATATAGAGTTCTTTTCTTCAAGAGGTTAAGACATTTTAACCTGACACTAGAAATGTTGTGGTACACATGTAGAGTTTGTTTGAAGAAAACTGTTAATCGGCTGTTGACGGCGGAATCAAACATCTGTTAACTGCTCTCTAATCTGTTCCCTACACCTAGACAGGTTACAGCAAATGAACTGCATCTGTACTTTAGCTGAACCGAGCTGTACGATGCCTTACTTTCCACGTGAATTGGTGAAGTGTACAACATGGCAACAGGAAGCTATTGATCATTTTCTTTCTTTAGAGCACATTGAATAGTTGATTATGCACACCTGCGTGATGTCAGATCTATTCACAACAGGTGGTAAGACATCTGCATCTTTGCCAATCAGCAGCACATTAAAGATCAGCTTGATGAGAAAGTTGTTGTTCTGAGTTGATGCAAATTCATCAAAGCTCAGCATATACAACAATCTCCCTCAGCATGAACCTCATAGAGCCCTTGTGTTTTTTGTTCACCTAATCGAGGACTGACTCGGCTTCGGTTAGTACCTGTGAGCTTGTGTGACAAATGAATATTTTTGATTTGCTTTTGATAACAGTTATTTAACATTTGCAATATTTAATGACTGCCAAAAAAGCACAGTCACAGGTTTCATCCAAAAACGATTCTTAAATTCTAATAGCTTAGTTGTCACACACTTTACTCCAGTGAATAGTTCATTTCTGTATAAATACATAACTTAAAGTCTTCACCAAAATCTACTGAACATTCAAACTTCTAAAAACCTCAAAAAAAAAAAGAATAAAAATTGTTATTTTGTGACAACATGCCCCAGTTGTCACACTATATGGGGGTAAGTTGTCACAGTGGAACCTGCTATATATTAAGCTTTTCAGCAAAAAATACACACAGTAAAACAATTATGAAACCTAAGACAATTCTTGAAACAGCAAATGTGTAAAAGGAAGTGCACAAAAATATAGAACAATTGTAATTAATTACATTATCTAAATTCATCACAGTGTGACAACTTGCCCCAATATAATACAACAGTTTACCCTGATCTGACATTTATTAAAAATACCAATGCACTGAGAACACAGTTAAACCTGTGACATAGCCCTTGTGTTGTGTGGATGTCCTATGCGTCACGGTACACTACATTATTTGTTCACAGCAAAAAACACCATCAGACATCTTTCCTGGAAGAGGCCGCTCCAACTCTCAGTCCTATATAGGTCGGCCAATAGAGTTAGACAAGATCCTGCTGTCTAAAGTGAAGGTGCCACACACATTTGTCATTCATTCCTACACGCGCCCCACCGTTTGCCAGCACTGCAAGAAGCTCCTCAAGGGCCTGTTCCGTCAGGGACTACAGTGCAAAGGTACGAGCTTATCCTCAATATTTCAAGCTACGGTTGTAGAATGATCTTCTTGAAAATATTACGTTTTGTTGTCATACAGTAATTGTTTTAGTATCTTATTGCTTCATATAATAACGTGCCTTGTCTAAATCCCCTCTGATGCTGATGTTTCTGTGTAATTCTGATTCTCGGTAATAAAACTGTATTAACTCATCTGAGCCACCATTGGAGAATGATTACTAATTGCTGTGAATCATTACTTTGTCCAGAAACCATTACAGTTTATTCACAATATCCATTTAAACTAATTACACAAATTACGATAAGTACACAAATGTGTTTAATATAATATTCACTATAATTTCTCCAGCAGATATGATGTTTTGTTATTATAAGACTGATGGACTGTGTTAGACAGACAATGAGGCTCAGTAGGGCTGTGTTCAAAATGGAATAGCGTACTGCATACAGCACAGAATATTTCATATACTACTATATTGTCTTTACATATGTTCAGTGTTTAATTTAATACATGCTAGAAATAAATAGGTTACTTTCTATTCATTTTTAATCCAACTTTGTGTAAAAAATTTCTTTGGCAATATGGCTAAATAATCAGTTGCAACGGATATGTTAAAATCTTGGTTGAAATAGACCCTTTTCACAGACTGATGACGCATTTCCACAGTTATTAACATCGTAAATCCAGACTTTTTTATATTTTAAAATATATTGTACATTTATGACACTATAATTTGTGTTATGTTACCTTGGCATTAAATTATAGAAAAATAGTTAACGCTGCTGCACGAGTGTTTCTAATACAGTCAATCTCTCTCTATTTTTTTCCTTTTTTGTAAGGTTATAAAAAGTTAAAATGGGTTTTTTTCTTTTGCTGTTGGAGCAAATGGGAATGCAAAACTGATATTTATTGTAGTTTCCATTTAACCCAACTATGACAATTTCTGCTTCTGAGAACCCTGGAAATTTGAAAAGGGTCCATAAACGCATTGCATTGTGGTAGATAGCAGCAAAGGCTTTGTAGCTCAAATGTAGTATTCCATGCATAAATGAAAGTGCTGCACAGTAGTGCATATAGTACGTGCTATAAAAATAGTATGCATAGTATCCAATTTTTTTCAAAACGTAGTCTATTCTTAGTCCATCAGGTGCCAAAATGTAATGTATTGATGCTTGCTTTACAGATCCTACATTTTGATAACACCACAACTATCAGTGTAACAGATCACAGAATTTGTTGATCCTTTTGTGTCATCTAGAACAGAGCACAAATATATTGTGCCGCAACAGCTGCTTTTTATATACGATGTGTGTGTGTAAGAGGAATATATGCCATGTGCCAAGCAGTAAAGAGTGCAGTTGGCTGGGCTGTTACAAACAGCTTTAATGTTCATGTGTTCAATGTGCGAGGTCTCAGCCTGTCAGCCACCAGCACAACAGGAACTCATATGTTTATGTGCCAGATTGGTAGTAAACTCTCTCCCTCACTTCCCCCCTTTAACTCTTTCTCCCTCTCTCTGCCGCTCTGTCATTCTTCTCTACTCTCTTTTCCCTCACGCTGTCTCAGATTGCAAATTCAACTGCCATAAACGATGTGCACCCAAAGTGCCAAACAACTGCCTCGGAGAGGTGTCAAGAAACGGAGGCAAGTCTAACTTTAGC
>JAFVLL020006365.1:18569-60020 GCA_021397915.2 Tor tambroides | reverse complement strand
CACGCCTCACGTCTCGTTGGCTCCGTTACAGTATGTCTGATGTCCATCTGCTATGGTAAAAATCTGACAGTATTGACATCTGATGATGTTGACAAATTTGGTGTTTCTTTCACAAAACAAATGGAGTTAATGTAGACATTTTGTTTTCTCTGTTGATGCTAGATGCTAATAGAACCTGCTTCAGGAGAATATAATCTAAATATTTCAAAGAATTTCCTCAGAAATGGGAAGATAGTGTTGATCATGGCTGTGACAGAGGAAATATTAATATTAGGATTTAAAATATTCTAAAACTATAAAAACTTACCTGAGCCTGTTTGACTTTGATGTACTCTGCAGAGTTGGAATATATATATATATATATATATAGTGATGCATTGTCAAGGTGTGAATGTGGCAAGGTGGTCATTTAGAGTGACAGCTGCCACTGATATACCCTGATTTTGTTTACATTTTAATGTCTGACAGTGCTGACAAAAAGTGGCGACACAACTTTGAAACCTTATGAAACACAAGTGTCCTTGAAAAACAAGTCTTTGATTTGAGATATTAAGTGTTGCTTTTGATCAAACAAGCTCTTTTCATCATTAAAAAACATTTTTATCCATTTTATAGCATTTGAATTGAGGGTTTAGCCCTTAAGCTCAGGACTCATGAGAACTGCATTTACACAAGGCACCAAAACATCAGTCTTGTTTGCTCAGTTCTGTGTAGGTGCTTGGTTGTATACTTGGAATAGCCTATGAAACAGAGGAGTGTGAGAGAAATAAAGAGGCATGTGTGGATGGATGGATGAATGGAGCGCTGAAGGTTAAAGCTCTGATTCCTATGTTCTTCATTTGACAGAAAATCTTCAAATGAACTCAAAGTGCGGTGACTGTAATGTCACAGCATGATCAGCCTCAAAACACAAACATTTGTCTGTCTGACATGTTACTGGGTCTCTTAGTTTACTCAGCTTTGACCGCTGTGAAACGGGAGAGAAAAATGCTAGTTTGAAGAGCTGGGGTCCAAACATCACTGGACCCTATACTGAGTTTTTATTGTATGGACAAAAAAACAATACAAATATATCACTTTAAAGAAACATAATAAAAATATATATGTTAATAAAGCAAAAGGTTGGGTTTTAGGTTAGTCTGTTACTGCTTTTTTTTTTTTTTTTAAAGGAAAGAGCACAAGAAAATAAAAATAATATTGAATGAGTACCACAAAGACTGTCTGCTATAGTTTTATTCGGTTTTTTTATATTTATTATTTTTATTATATTGCATTATATTTATTGGATTATATTGCATTATTTACAGTTATGTCATGGTGAACACTTTTAACAGTAGTTTTTATATATTAATTTATTTTGCAAAGAAATACATAGACTTTTACAGCATAGGCTTTATATAGACGCGACTGCTCTTTGTAACCCATAGAAGAGAGACATTTTCCGGACATTAACGACAGCATCCGAGCAAAGCCGATCTTAAATTGTCTTTAAAACGACATCAGCCGAAGTCTTCCAGATCACGCCGATTTGTAAAACAGAAGAGTCTTTCTTTGGCAGATTGGGGGCGATGAAGAAGGGTTGGAAAATAGGAGGAAGAACAAAAACATCCTTTTAAACCATATTTCTTTATTTACCGTGCCAATCCTTTTGCTGATTTGGATTCCATATACACAGGTAATTACAGCACTTCTTTATAAGATTTAAGAGTTTTTTTTTAACAGGATGCTTTTTCACAAGACGACAGGAATAATAGGGTTAAATGATGCAGTTTTTGTCGTGTACCGCATTTTAACTTTATTCTCAGATACAGATATATGATTATTAACAGATGATTTAGCCTAGGGCGTTTCTTAATAATGTGAGGCAAGAAACAGTTCTCGTCGGGACCGCTTTAAAATTTTAATAACCCCGTTATAATTAATGCAGAACTGTATGGAGAGGTAAAACCTTTTGAGACAATTGTTAGACAACTACAGGCTATTTAAACGCAGGTTTTAGATTTATATGGACATGAAATTGTTCATTTCTATTGCATATTTTGCTTGTTGTATTAGAATACATTTTTATAGATTGGCTGCCTGTCAGTGCAGTTGAACACGAGAAAATATTGATTCATAGTTCATAGTCGATTGATGCAGCTTCCTCCTGAATGGGACATAAAATACCGTCTACCCATGACATACTGCTCTCTAAGGCTGGTGAACACTCGTGACTTTATTAACGCCACGCCGCTCAGCGCTACTGTATGTAACCACCACAATGTTTCGCGACGCATCAGTTCTTTACATAATAGAACCGACAGTCAGTTTCCATCAGCTACGGTTTTTGAATGTCTCTTCATTATCTCTCTAAATAAGAACGCACCAGTCGTCGCGTTTTATCGTGCGTGCTCTCATTTCTGTATAACCTGCTTTGTTCGAGCTTGTAATGCGCGTAAGAGAATGAAAACGCGAATGAATAGTAATGTGTGTAGATATGAATCCCCAATTTATTTCGGGTTTAATGGGGTCCTCGGGGTCTTTTTGGTGGGACAGTTCCAGCAGAGCAATGCGACACACCCTTGTCGCATCAGCGGGTTAATACGCCAAGAAAAAAGGCGGCTAAAGCGCAACGTTCCCTCACGACTGAAAACCCTGTAATTCTCGACATGACAGCGAATTTCGTTTTTAATCCTTTATGAAAGATGGATTAATTGGTTGTTTAATTGGTGCCATTCTGAATCATCATCTGACTCAGCGATTTAATCTTATGCTATTTAAGATGAGAAATTGGTTAAGTGCAGGTTAAGTGCATTTATAAACCAAACATATTTATTAATAAACATGCGGTGTTATGAAAGCCACTGTAAATCAAGTGGAAGTGGAGCAGATGCATTTCTTTTTTCACGCTGAGGCTCTCAGTTTTGATTCAATACGAGGCCAAAGAGTACTTTGGCAAAGGACTAGAACAAAGCAGATTGTCTCTCTCTTTCTTTCTCCCTCCCTCTCTTGAACCATTTTGACACAATAAATGCGTTAGTGAATAATAAACTTTCTAGTGACTGAAATGACTGAAATTTTGTTCCTTTACTCAAAAATATTGGCCTCAACCTATTGAGATGTCTATAAAAGGTAAAGCCTAAACCTTATAAGGGAGAGAGAGAGATAGATTTGAGCTCCGAATTTCTTGGGGTTTTGGCAGAAATGGCACCATCAGCTGCCTTCGGTCTGGTCTGGGCAAGCCATCCTGCCAGAAACTGGATGTCATGGCATTATGGTTAGTGTCCATTACAGACATCCAATCACCTCCCTTTGTCAGATCTACAGTATCTTAAAGAGACACTGTAGATCAGACTGTCAGGCTGCTGTACAGTTTGATTTAAAAGCAATATTTGGTCTCTTTTCATGTATGGCATTAATGATTCAGGATAGGCTTTCGGTTAGATAACTATATTTTATTATGACAAGAAGTCTTGTCACCTTGTATGAATTCATAAAATTTGGTTTCATTTTAAATGCACATTCTAATTTAATGAACATATTTATTAAATGAAATAAAAATGGTGTAGCCTATTTTATGTGCCATTCTCTTGTCTGATAATAAAAGCAGTCCTGATTGTTCATGCTGTGTTTCACTGTTCACACTTGCGTTTCATTACACAGATATCCGGCTAAAATGGGCATCACGTGTTTGGCAGTCATTAGCACCCTCCTGTGCTCAGGTAACTGTTTGAAAAACACATTTCTATAATGTTGGTATAACAAATAGCAGACATAACTTTTCATTTGCATAGTTTTCTAAATTGCTTTATTTCACAAGGGCAACATTTGCAGCATAATTTATCATAAGATGTTGAACTGAAAGTGCACAGTTGGCAGTTTGACATGGCAGCATTCCTAATAGTCCTTTCATATTGTTAGTGCTGCAGAGAAGGAAAAGCTGCACACTCTTTCCCCCGATAAAACTCATTCACTATTAACTCTTAGGTGTATTTTTGTTGTCAGCAAAAAGGGATATATTTTTAGAGCCTGTATATTCAGACCATTGGCTTTTTTTAAAGCAGGAAATGCTCCTTTGTGTTTGTCATTTGAGTTAGAAGTTCTGAGTTAAGTGTTGTATATGGTATATGCATGCACACATACTTAAAAAGAGAGAGACTTGTCTCCTTGTTATCCTTCATCATCCTACATAACTGCTGATTCCCAAATCCAAAGGGATTCAGTTGGTTACAGCTATAAGGGCAAATCCGTTGCAATTTTGCAGCAGTCATATAGACAAGCTAAATTTGATCTAATAGAAATGTGATCTGTTACTTGAGCAAAAACACATTCTCATATTGCCAGTGTTGAATAGCATTTACTGTTACAGATTTTTACTGAATCTCAATATTATCTAAAACCTAAATTAATTGAAGCAGTGCTGCATCACTGATTGGAAAAGATGATAAAAATATAATTTTCCATTTACAGCATTTTGTCAGTCACAGTGAATAATTTCGATAGTCACTTAGGGACTTGTGTTGTTTTGCTTCAATTCAGTGTATTTCTGTGTATTGTAACCTGTATTAATGAAGATAACATCTAGATATTTGAAATCAAAATGTCTTGTTTGCCTCTTGTATTTACCTTTTTCATTGTTTTTTTTTACAGTTTTGTCATCAACCATTAAAGGTAATGCTTCTTGTCTATATTTTTTCAAATGTATGTTTTTCAGTTTTCTGTAGTCAGTAAGTGAATTCTATCAGCTTACTTTTCCCACATCTAAAGGATCTGTCTTTGTCCGCTGTCTGCAGCTAAAGATGAACACCGCACTGCTTTCTTTGGAGAGGACGTTCATATTCCCACGCCGGCTTTAGACACAACAGAGGTGTTGTTCAAGCCGAGGGTGGATCCGGTGTTAGAGCGGGTTCTCCTGCGAGACGGGAAAATTCTGGACTCAAGAGCCAAACTGAACGTTCACATCAGTCATTTGATCCTGGAGGATGTGGGCGAGGAGGATGAGGGCATGTATGTGGTGAAGAACTCTGCAGCCCCGGCTGATGTCAGACGAATCATTCTTATTGTTAGAGGTATAAGTTACTATACCACTCTATAAGTACTTGCTCGGCTGATTATCTCCTGATAGACTGATGACAGGATAGGATTCACTCAGCAAAATTCTTTTTAAAATGATGAACAGTTATTTTGGTCACTACATATTATGAATATACTCTACTATCAAAGTTTGGAATAATTAAGATTTTTTGATGTTTTAGAAGGTCTCTTAGGCTCACCAAGGCAGCATTTATTTATTTGATCAAGTACACTAAAAACAGTAAAATAGTGAAATATTACTGAAATTTAAAACCGTGTTCTATTTTAATATATTATAAAGAATTTATTCATGTGATGCAAAGCTGAATTTTCAGCATCATTACTCCAGTCTTCAGTGTCGCATGATCCTTCAGAAATCATTCTAATATGTGACCCTGGACCACAAAACCAGTCTTAAGTCGCTGGGGTATATTTGTAGCAATAGCCAAAAATACATTGTATGGGTCAAAATTATTGATTTTTCTTTTATGCCAAAAATCATTAGGATATTAAGTAAAGATCATGTTCCATGAAGATATTTAGTGAATTTGCTACTGTAAATATATCAAAACTTAATTTTTGATTAGTAATATGCATTGCTAAGAACTTCATTTGGACAATTTTAAAGGTGATTTTCTCAGTATTTTGATTTTTTTGCACCCTCATATTCCAGATTTTCAAATAGTTGTATCTCAGCCAAACATTGTCCGATCCTAACAAACCATACATTAATGGAAAGATTATTTATTCAGCTTTCAGATGATAGAGAAATCTCAATTTCGAAAAATTGACCCTTATGACTGGTTTTGTGGTCCAGGGTCACATATGATGATTTGCTTCTCAATAAACCATTTCTTATTGTCAATGTTGAAAACAGCTTTTGCTGCTTAATATGTTTATGATACACTACCATTCAAAAGTTCAATGTACGTTTGATTAAAAAAATGTATAATTTTATTCAACAATACACATTAAATTGATCAAAAGTAAGAGTAAAGACATTTATATTATTAAAAAAGATTTCTGTTTCAAATAAATGTAATAGATGCATCAAAGAATCAAGAAAAAATGTATTGTGGTTCTCACAAAAATATTCAGCAGTAAATAAACAATAATTATTCAAACTTTTGTTTCACAATGCGTAGTCAAAAAACAGCACAGTCAGTCTTGTTTGCAAAGGTTGTTTGAAAACATGTTTTACTTTTCCGCCAGATGACAATAGTAGCACAGAAACGGCTTACCTTAGTTTAATGTATTTCAGTTCTGTTGTTTTTTTAGACTGTGCTCTAGAGACTGTGGTGAAATATGGAGACACGTATCATATCCCGATCAACCCTTCGATTGGTCCATACACCCTTGAGTTCAGGCCTGGAGCTCAGACTCCAGTTAACCAGACCACAGAGGAGCCACCTGTGCTGCTTCTCAACCAGACCGGCATCCCCACGCAAGAGTACGAGCACCGCCTCACCGTGGGAGAGAAGAGGGTCAACCTCCATTTGGTTACAGGAGCCGATGAGGGCAGCTACACTGTTGTGGACAGTGATGAAAAAGTCCGAATGAGGGCCTGCCTCAATGTGAAAGGTGAAAAAAATCCCCTCATTATATGAGGTGACTGTTTCAGTATTTGATGAAAGACAAAGCCTTACGTGACTAATGTGCCAAAGTCTTAAAATAGTGTAAAAGTACAAAGAGAGAAGTGGAAGAGGAAGTAACGAAGGAAAGACAGAATGAAGGATCAAAAAATAGTACAAGTGGTCTAAGTAGACTCACATAGTCAGACTATCAGTATTAATTTTGGTCCACATTGCTGCTTATTCTGAGCAAGAACCATCCACTTGGTCAGAAAAAGACCATCTAAAAGACCATATAAAGTGAAAACCACAGTTTAATGTGACATTTTGGCATGATAAATCCTAAACCAACTTTATAAACATACCTGAAAATACAGATATTGAGTATTAGCACAAAGGTGGTGATGCAGTATTGACATGCTAGTTTCTATCTAAATCAAAATATTTCTTGAGTCTTACAGTGAAAATAACATATCAGATAGTTACTGAAGGAATAAAGCATTGTCTTTGCATTGCAATTATTGTTTTTTTTTTCCACATAGGTAATTAAAGATACCAGTGTTTAATAAATGCTTATTATTACCAATAGTAATAATAACTAAAAACATATTTAGTGCTGTCGAATGATTAATCGTGATTAATTGCATAAAAGTTTTTGTTTACATAATATATGTGTGTGTACTGTGTATATTTTTTATGTATATATAAATACACAAATACAATATATATTTTGAACATTTTTACATGTATTTACATGTATATTTTTGTATTCATATAATTTATATTATATATAAATATATTTAATATATAAAAATAACATATTTTCCTTAAATATATACATGCATGTGTGTGTATTTATATATACATAATAAATATACACAGTACACACACATATATTATGTAAAAAAACGTTTATTTTGGATGCGATTAATTGTGATTAATCGTTTGACAGCACTAATTATATTATATTATATTATATTATATTATATTATTATTTATTCTAGAATAGTATAAAATTATTATTAACATTATTAACAACAATAATACTGCCAAGTATTATAATTCATTAGTACAACTGTTGGTTGTTTGCAGGTACATAGGAATTTGGTGTGTATGTGTATTTAATATATAATATTGTAAATTCTAAATATATTTTATATTATATATTAGTTGTATATAATATTAATAATATATTATATACATATATGTATACATTATATATTATATTATAATCATATCATTCATCATTCATTCATTACATTTGTATATATAATATATATTACATAATAATAAAACAAAATTACATTATTATTATTAATGTTATTAAAAATCAAAATAATAATCAGTCAATTCTGGCAAGTATTATAATTTATTAGTATTACTGTTGTTTGTTTGCAGGACTGTAGTCCATACATTGAATATCTGTGTATATCCTTTTTTCCCCATATCACAGACCACCAGATCTTTGAGCACTTGGATTATGGTGAAACCTTGAAGATCAAGCTTCACGTGGACCACACCAAAGTCAAAATGGTCTACATCCCAGACACTGACCACAAGGAGCGACTCATCATGGATCAAGGAGAGCTGACGGCACCTGTCGACTCTGTTTTTGAGGGTCGAGCGTCTGTGGAAGGGTCCATGTTCTACCTGAAGAAGGTCAAAGTCGGTGACATGGGAGTCTTTCGAGTGATGGACTTTTCCGGCTTCCGCATAGCTGATGTCTACCTTCATGTGGAGCGTGAGTAGAGAATTTGAGAAGCTACTGTTGATTGAGTTTGGATCAGACTTTAATAACTTACACACAGGTCTATTTCCTGTACCCATGATCCTCTTTTCTCACATAACAGCCTATAAGCTGCCACAGCTGTATGTGGCAATCATCTCCTTGCTGTCGCTGCTGGTGTTCCTGCTGTTGGTGTGTCTGCTGTCCTGTCTGATCAAGGTTCACCGTCGGGCGGAGAGAGCTCGTAAGATCACCCTAATCGCTCAACAGGCTGGCAAGGGCGACGGAGAGGCGTTCAGACAGGTAAAACCAATCTTCTGACACCCCAGAAGTATAATAGATACGTATTGATGGTTGTGAAATACACTACTGTTCAAAACTTTGAGGTCAGTAAGATTTAAAAAAAAGAAAAGAAAGAAATGAGTACTTTTATTTAGTAACGATGGAGTAATTTGATCAAAAGTGACAGTAAAAATATTTGTTACAAAAAAATTTGTTTCAAATAAACGCTGTTCTTTTGAACTTTCTATGCATTAAAGAAAATATTGAGCAGCACAACTGTTTTCAACACTGATAATGATAGTTAATGTTTCTTAAGCAGCAAATCAGCATATTAGAATGATTTCTGAAAGATCATGTGACACTGAAGACTGGAGTAATGATGCTGAAAATTCAGTTTCGCTTCACAGAAATAAATTACATTTTAAAACGTATTCAAATAGAAGTCAGTTTTTTTAAAATTGTAATAATATTTCACAATATTACAGTTTTTATTGTTTTGTTTTTTTCAAAATAAATGCAGCCTTTCCTAGTAAAAAAAAAAGTAATATATTTCAAATACATTTAAGTATAGTTCAAATCTATTAACATATTTACTGACATGTCACTTGAGACTTACTGATATAAAAATTACAATTAAACTTTATTTGGAGTACTACTTGTGCACAATGCACATAATAGTAAGCCTAAAATGTGTTTTAATATCACTATTGATGAGGATTGTATGATCTTTGAAAAACATCGGTCTTTAAATGCAAGATAAAGTGTACCTGAAGTATACTTGCAATAGTTCAATGTTAGCACAATCAAATATACTTCAGTATATCTTTAGTTGGACTTCAGCACTACTTTCACACAATAAAAGTGCATTAAGTACAAAATTTAGTTTTGTACTTAAATATACAAGTTTAGTATACCAAAAGTACAATGCATGTTATTTTTATTAAGCACATAAATGTACATGTATTTGTGGTATACTTAGCATGAAATAAATCTATTTCAAATACATTTTGGTATATTTATTTTTCACTAGGTTTGGTAAGCATAAGATGTTTCAAAAACATTAAAAAAAATCTAAACGACCACAAACGTTTTGAACAGTGGTGTAGGTTGTGATTATATAATATATAATGATAATAAAATCAGTTTCAGCAAATCTCAATCAAAAATATGTCTGTGTCTCTTGTCTTTGTTCGTTTTGCACCTTGATGCATACTCATGTACCCCTTTTACTTATTTATTATTTTTCTATTATTATTTCTAATCATTTGAACTATTCCTGGGTAATTTATAGTCTGGTTTTACCCTCTTTTTACCTTATCAGACAAAGCGTCTTGTATCATGTTGTAGCCTTTTGTTTGCAAATTCATCCCTTTTCCAAAAGCAAAGCAATCCAGTCTTGCCAGTTACCTATTATCACCCATCAGTCAATACAAATATAATCTGGCTGTTTGTGTCGGAGTGTAAAGTGAGACTGAATGTGTGTATTCAGTGAGTTTCACACAAACACATTTATTTGAAAGAGGTTTCCTGGTGGTTAGCTTAACACTTCATCTGCGTTGCATTTCTCCCTTCTAAAGGATCATCTGATGGAGTCCCTGCTGGGTGAGAGAGCTTCGCGTTCTGGTGTCGTATTTTCCTGTAGTGCTAAGCTGATGAATCTGTATTGGTGTTGTGGTAGCGCAACGGGGGTCCCAAAGGCCTTGTGTCACTCTTAGTGACTGTTTATCTGTCCATTATTCCCTTCGTTTCCTCTCAGACCTCCTGAGAAGAGTAACTTCAGGTGTATTGCACTGAGCCTAGTTTAAACTCTTAATATAAGTAGGTATAAAGGTACATACACCTGTGTGTTAAAGCTTCTGCCGTGCTTAAACACACATGCACATATGCAATCTATACAGAGAGGTAAATATGAATCTATGTGTATGTGTGTATATATGTGCTGTTTATATGCTGCTGTGTGAATGTGTACATATGGTTGGCAGTGATTAACAGAGTCATTTATACATTCATAATGTGTTTATATTTTAACGATGTCCTGTTTATACAGAATTGTTTCAAACACTTCTTCTTTATATGTAATTAATAGCCATTCTTATTTCGCATTTCAAGATTTAGCTTTGTGAATTAGATACAGAATAGATGCAAGGTTATGTTTAGAATGGAATACTAGCATACTACATATTATGCAGTACATACTTTCTTTTTTATATTTAAACTGCATGTTTATGTGAAACAGCACAATGAACAATGACCAATTGTTTGTTACATTGCAATATCCTTCCTGGTAGACCAATCAAATAATGAACAAAGGGACAGAAAATTTGCATACTGCACACTAGATTTGCCACGTGATGATGACGACGTAATTTCGATGTTGTAGTTTTCATAACACATTTAAACCCAGTATAACAGTAATAGCACTGGTTGGATGTTAGGTGAAGCTATAGGATTATTTTGCACAAAAACACAAGCTTGATCTCAAACTTATTGTTTATTTATATATGTATGTATGTATTTATTTATTGCTACAAAATTACAAGTTCGACCATTTCAAGTGTTCGGTCATTCTGAAAATAGTCTTGATAATACATTATATTATATTTATATATTATTACATCTTACATTTAAAATATTTTTCTACATCTTAAAATTTATATGTCTATGGTATGTATTTATTTATTAACTAAAGAATTGAAAGAAAAGTGCAGTCAGGTTACACTGTGTGTTGTTCACCAAATCTCAACCACATTTACTTTACATTTTATTTTAAATTGTATTTTATTTTAAACTGAATAAATAAATAAATAAATAAATAAATAAATAAAAGTGCAATCACGTTAAATTGTTTGTTCAACCAAGCATTTGGTCATTCTGATAATACGTTATATAACTTACATACTACATTTTATTATTTATCTACATCTTACATTTATGTACTAACTTACTAATTTGTGACCCTGGACCACAAAACCAGTCTTAAGTGTCAATTTTTCAAAATTGAGATTTATGAATTATCTGAAAGCTGAGTAAATAATCTTTCCATTGATGTTTGGTTTGTTAGGATAGGACAATATTTGGCTGAGATACAACTATTTGAAAATCTGGAATCTGAGGGTGCAAAAAAATCTAAATATTGAGAAAATCGCCTTTAAAGTTGCCCAAATGAAGTTCTTAGCAATGCATATTACTAATCAAAAATTAAGTTTTGATATATTTACGGTAGGAAATTGACAAAATATCTTCATGGAACATAATCTTTACTTAATATCCTAATGATTTTTGGCATAAAAGAAAAATCGATAATTTTGACCCATGCAATGTATTTTTGGCTATTGCTACAAATATACCCCAGCAACTTAAGACTGGTTTTGTGCTCCAGGGTCACATTTTATCAAAAAAATGGAACTTAATGTAAAGTAAAATGTAAAATAAAATAGTGCACTCAGGTTAAATTGTTTGTTGTTCACCAAAGCTCAAGCGTTTCAAGCATTTATTCATTCTGATAATGCTCTTAGCGACTAGATTGATTCCTTT
Organism: Tor tambroides; assembly: GCA_021397915.2. Taxonomy (NCBI): domain Eukaryota; kingdom Metazoa; phylum Chordata; class Actinopteri; order Cypriniformes; family Cyprinidae; genus Tor; species Tor tambroides. The sequence continues at coordinate 47,855 of JAFVLL020006365.1, read as the reverse complement.
GTGGTGTTTGGTTTATTCTATTAATATTTTAAACACTTAAGATGTATGTTGTGTAAACGGATCATGATCTGCTGACTTTTGTGCTGCCTCCTCCCACAATTGTTCCTGTCAAATGAAAGGTGACGTATTCTGTTAGCACTCATGTTGTGTTGGCCATGTAATTTTAATGCGCTTTTAATGCGTTCATTTAATTCATCATTAGTCACAAACTCATTGTTAGGCGACTAATATCAAATTTCAGGCCTGTATCTTCCTCTACACCATGACAAGTAGGGTTGGGCGATATATTTCATGCGATATGCATACGCATCTCGTCAGTAAAGCCGGTTCCTTGATTAGCGGTAAATCTTCATCACCTGTTTTCAAATGGAGCGGCGTTTAATATACGGAGCCGTAGATCACTGAGATCACACAATATCGCGTTCATTATCGCAGCTGAATTGCCTTCGATAATGAACGCGATATTGCGTAGCTTCTCAGTGATCTCCGTGTATTAAACGCCGCTCCTTTTGAAAACAGGTGATGGGGATTTACCGCTAATCAAGGAACCGGCTTTACCGACGAGATGCGCATGCATATCGCATGAGATATATCTCCCAGCCCTAAACAAGCCTACAAAATACTATAGTAAAAGTAGTATGCTATTCTGAATATAGCCACTAGACTCTAGCAATTAATCATCTGCCAACCCAGTGAAATTCATGTTGTCCATGTGTTTGTCTGTGACGCCATTGTGTTTACTCTCAAAGCCTTATGGGTAAGGGTGCCTCTGGGTTTTACTATATGCTCATACTGTATGTTTTGTGACACTGTGAAGGGCTAAACGCAGACATCGATGAGCAGTGTTGTTGTGTTTTAACCACATAACAATATGCTGACTTCATCACAATTATTCAGATGTATTGCCCTTTGCATCATCCAGGTTTCACAATGTTACAGTATACAGTATATTTCATATGCAGACTATTTATTCTGGATCTGCTGATTTCTCAAGCTGTTTTCACACTCGGTTTGATTGGTTGGTCTGAAATTGAGTTCACAACATACAACATTTCAACATTATTTGGCTCAAAACTGTGATACGTTTGCATCACCAGAAGCAGATGTCTGGCGCTATAACAGCTCAGGAGTTAAAATGGAAAGCAATATTCACCTCATTTTTTGTAGTCATATTTTAGTCCCTTTGATTTTCACTAGCAGATTTTAACGTCACTTGCGTCTGTCATATCAAGAGTAGCAAAGAATGTAAGATTCCCGCCTGAGGCAATTTCCGCAGGCAAACGGGAATGACTGATGCATTATAAGGTGAATGCAGGGCCAGTGTTTTCATATTGAGAGAATTGTCAAAAATCTAAAATTTATTTGAATTCACTGTACATTCAATATTTCACTTCTGCAAACATACGCTACAAAAAATGTATATCAGACTTTTCAAGCAGACTCGTGCACGAGTCTGAAAACAGATTTCACACCCAACAAACCACAAGCTGTAGTGTGAAAAAGCCCTTGCTATGAGTTTTCTGTTATTGTATACTGATTCTCATGTGTGCACAGTATGCTGATTCTCAGGTGTATAATGTTTTTCAGGTGGTTCATGAAGCTTATACTAGATTCACAGAGGAGTCCACCGTACAGTCCACATGGGAGAACAACACCGAGAGCACAGAAGTTGAGATCAAAGTAGGTGATTTTGTTTTTCCTTTGAAGTTGGTTTGCTGTCCACATGATTTTAAAGGGATAGTTAACCCCAAAATGAAAATTCGCTTATTGTCGCTTATTGTCGTTATGCTGTTCTTTTTAACTTTTTATTCATCAAAGAATCCTGAAAAAAGTATTGCAGTTTCCAAAAAAATATTTGGCAGCACAACTGTTTCCAACATTGATAATTCTAACAATAAATCAGCATATTAGAATGATTTCTGAAGGATCATGTGACACTTTAGACTGGAGTAATGGCTGATGGAAATTCAGCTTTGCATCACAGAAATAAATTATACTTTAAATTATATTAAGATAGAAACCATTATTTTATATTGTAATAACATTTTGCAAGATTACTGTTTTTTTCTGTATTTTTGATCAAATACATGCAGCCTTGATGAGCATAACAGACTTCTTTAAATAACATTACAAGTCTTACTGATCTAAAACTTTTGAACGGTAGTGTATATATATATATATATATATATATATATATATATATAGTATATTATTCATATTTGTATATGATTTATATTATACGTAAATATAAATATTACATGTATTTCTTAAATATTTACAAGTATGTGTGTGTATTTATATATAAATATACACAATACACACACATATATTATGTACCTGTATACACAAACTTTTATTTTGGATGTGATTAATCACAATTAATTGATTTGACAGCACTAAATAGTATATAAATACTACTAAAATAACCTGTATGCTGTTATTTATCTCACAATATTTGAAATATTTAATAGTCCGAAAATTAAATTAAATTAAATTATTAATAGCAACATGTTTGATTCTTTAATATACAGCAACATATTTAATTCTTTAATACTTGTTAAAATTTAAAGAATTGTTATGCAGCTTGTGCAACAACTGGTCATAGTTCAGCCCCAAAAAAAGACAATTAAATTAAATTACCAGCAACACAATTGATTCTTTAATATACAGCAATATTTTTAATTCTTTAATATTCTTTAATATTTAAAGAATTGTTATGCAGCCTGTGCAACAACTGTTCAGTTCAGATCAAAAAAGAAAAAATAAATGAAATAAAAAAACAGGAACATAAAGATAAGCAAAGTAAATAATGAGTAAAATTTTCATTTTGAGTGAAAGGTTTTTGTTTGGTGTTTAGAATTTGAATAGCTGTCTTAAAATTCTTGGTTCTGATTTAACTCTTAGGGTCTTGAGATATCAAAACCAGGTCAGTACCAGGCCCTCCAATCTGAGAAGAACTTCTTGGAGATGAACGACTCGGGCGTGGAGTTCACCTCATCCGCGCTCCCTCTGGACAGTGACTCAGACGTACCCGACAATCTCACCTCTCAGAAGCTCCTGCTCGAATCCGACACTCTCGCTGGCGTCCCGCCCGCCATTTCTGAAGGCGAACACAGTGCCACTCGCACCCCCGATTCCATTCTGAGCGCCAGCCCCGTCGTCCAGCCCAAATCTGCGGCTCAGATAGACAGCGACTTAATCGGCGTGACCACGCCTGAAGAAACGGCCAAAGCGAATGATTTGGATGCGAAGATGAGCAAAGATGCTTCACCGCAAGCACTGGATCCAAGTAATGGAACCACAACCTGAGCACTTTAAAGCAAATTGAGTCACACTAACCAGTGCGGCCACTTTACATTCGCCCCATCTCACCGTTTGACGTCTAAAATGACACTTCATCTTGCTTGGACTGATCTGTTGCATAACAAATGGTTTGTCGAACAAGCAAAAATCCTGATCCTAGAAGAACAAAAGAACAAATCCAAGAGAAGACAACAAAATTCACAAAAACAAAAAATAACACTGAAGAACCGAAACAGTCCTGCACTATGCATGCCTTTGAATTACTGAGGAGTTTAAAGACTAGTTTAAAGCCAAGTGCTAGATTAGAGTGACCATGTAGTGCATGTGAAGAAGGAAAACACATCTTAAGGCACTCGTGTAAGACTTTTTAAAATTTACTACGCAATGCAACTGTAACTAGAACTTTTAGGAGAGAGTCAAACTGCCTGAAACTCCAAAGATGCTTCAAGCAACATCTGAAGCAGATTGCATTGGATCTTACATCTACAAAATGCCAAAATTTGAGAATTTGTTCATTTGTCGAATCAAAGTTGGATTCATTTCAAGATCAAACACGCTTTCCCAGTGCTTCATCTGGTGCGAATGCTTCCTTTTGACCGTCTGCAGTCACCGCTGGCTTTGAAGTGCTTTACTGATAATCCTTGCCAATGGTAAACTAAACACCTTGATGAATCAGGACCTCGTGGATGACAGGTATCCGATACGGTGGCTTACCGCTGTAAATAGGATCAGCTGTGATGGAGGGTTTTGGCCCTGGTTCAGAGGAACTCCTCTGAAGAAACGGCTTGTCTCAGCAATTTCAGGTGCTGATTCTGCTGGGGTGTCTCCACAACATGGGCCTTTCCGGTGATCTCTTTTCTAACGCTTCTCCTTTATTCCTACTCATTCGAATGTACTTTAGCAGGTTTGAGCTTGCAGAAATGCACTCATTCAGAATCTCATTGATATTTATTCAATCATGAGGAATGATTCACAATAAGACGCAACTTAGTGAGGTTTAGGGGAAGCTGAGTTCAGGAAATTCAACATCCATATTCATAATATCTAATATGGTTTCATTATGTAGATTTGAATCATTTGGGTTTGACTCACTTCTGTCAATACAGTTGAGTCGGCATAAAACATCCATATTTCCAGCTGTAACGTGTTCAAACAAGGCTATTGTGCTTCTGCAGTTTTACTGAAAGCATTGTGAAATTTTTAAGATTTAATAATTGCAAATACCTTTTTCATACCATACACTGAAAAATAAAGGTTCTTTACTGGCATTGATGGAACCTTCAAACCTTTATGGAACCTTTCAGAGTTCTTCAGAAAAAGGTTCTTCAGAATATTAAGGGAAAAAAAAGTTCTTTTAAGAACAGTTCACTGAAAGGTTCCTTGAGAAAGCAAAAATGGTTCTTCTATGACACTGTTGCAAAAAGAAGCTTTATTTTTAAGAGTGTATAGCTCTAATTCTCTTTTAATGTTCTCACAGCACTTGATTTTTAGGTTAACGCTACTCGTTTCTACTGGATAGATGCGTTTATGCAGGTAAATGATGTGGGAGGAGGATTATGATGCAATATTAAAATGAGCTGTAGCGGGTGGGTGGAGTCTTACATCAAGGGGCGTGGTTTAGCCTGCTGGTAAAATTGCTACCTCATGTTTTGATGTCTGAAGGACGCACAGAGGGAAAATGGCACAAAAAAAAAAAGACACAGAGTGTCAAAAAAGCACAATTAAGTCAAAATCCTTGCAAAAGATGTGAATTAAATTCCAGCTAATGTAAATACAGTGGTTTGCAAAAAATAATGGATAAAATAGTCAAATTACGAATTAAATTAACCCCTTTTTGCTTATACTGAACACTTTAGTAGCTGCATTTAAAACATGGATAGACTGATTGTAATTTTAAAGCATTGTATAAAAGGTAGAAAAAAAAAAAGTTTTCTATATTGCATTGATATCTATTGACATATTTCATGATCAAGCCCTAGATTTTTGACTAGCTAGCATTATTTTAAACTCCCATTGCTTTACTTTAGAAATTGTTTTATTTATTAAGGTTTGTTCTTATGTCACATGACTAAATGTGCAGTTATTGGGCCTTATGAAGCAATATTAGTGTGAAAGCATTGGGCTTCATTTATGAAGCAGATTTCTTTGTAAATTGTTCACAAAACAATTCTCTCAGAAAAAAAGTTACAAAATCTGTTACTTAGGTGCCCCTTTTTCCACGGTAAGGTACCAATATGCACCTTTAGGGATAAATAAGGAACGAAGGAGTACCTTTTGAAAAAATGCTGCCCCAGCGACAGCTTTTTCTCCTGAGAGCATTCTTACATTCAACATTCATACTCAATTCACTGAAACATTTTATTTATGAATGGATTTATGACTGATTTGCACAAATTTGCTTTGCTCATGTTTCATGAATGAGGTTGAATGCATTCACACACACACACACACACACACACATACAGGGTAGGTGCAACAAACATACACACATACTTCTGTACATAGATTTAATGCATGTCAATGATCAATACCCTTTCTGTCCAATGATTGCTGGATTCTCATGCATTTTTCTTCAAATAAGACACAGCTTCTAAAGAAATGAATGACATAAAAAACAAGAAACCTTTACAGGATTTCTGCAGGTCTTAAAAATGGGTTTCAATTTGCCAAATTAAGGACTTAAAAAGCCTTAAATCTGAGCCGAAATCTTATATTCATAAAGTTGTAGCATCATATGTTGCATGCACTGCAAAAAAATTCAAATCTTCCTCAGTGTTTTTGTCCTGTATTCCAGTTCAGATGTCTAAACATTCTTAAATCAAGGTACATTTATTTGAGATTGAAAAATAATAAAATATGAATCTTTGTTTTTTAAGGGATTGAACAAATATGCAACATAACAAATATTACAACAAGAACAAATATGTCAATGGGGTATGAAAAGATTTTTCCTTTGAATTAAGTGATTTTTTCTGACACCATTGTCAGATGTTTGCTCTTGTTTTAATCACAAACTCACATCATTTTGATCATTATCTCAGAAAACAAGACTTACTTTATGACCTTTGCTTCTCAAGTAAACATATCTTGATTTATGACAAAAATTTGCAGTGAAAAAAAGGACAGCTTTTTTGCCGTCTGAAAGAGAGTTTCTTCCAAAAAAGTAATAATCTGTTATATTTTCAAACTTTGAAGTGATGCTAATACAACTCATTGAAAGTGTCCTGGACATTTAGAGAATATACTGATGAATTCCCTTCAATTTATTCCTTACATATTCTTTACTTAGTTTTAAAATAGTCTTAAATTTACCTTCATGAAACCTGCAGAAACCCTGCTTTCGCACTGTCATGCTTTAACTGAATCCTTGCACTTGAGAATGATTTTGATAATGCAAAACAAGAAATATTTCACTGAGAAGATATTATTGCTATTTATTAATTATACTCTCTCTATATATGCGCCGATGTCATGGATCTACTATATACGCAACTTAAAGCATTACAGAAGCATGCTGAACTAGAGGATGCCTGTTAGAAATGAGATTTCATTGCATTGCATTACTTTGTCTCTGATGAGAAGTATTCTTAATGTCAGTGTTATTTTAGCAGCTGATGTGGAAATGTTTTCGAATTTGATTTGTTTTGGTAAAAATGGATGTCAAATTTATGATTATGCAATATACAATCATGAACAGAAAACAGTTTTTGAGTGGTGCACACATTTCCAATCCTCAGGCGTAACTGAGCACAACAAAATCAAAACTGGTCATTCAGAAGTAATGGATATCATTTTTCTATTTCTTACTAGGACAGAAATCATGTCTACAGTCAGTTGTATATACAGTTTTTGCTCGATTATACTTGAACAAATGCATTCACCCCTCAAAGTTCAATGTGATTCAGAGGTCATTGGTTTTAAATGTGTTGAAATTTCCATTTGCGTTTGGTGAAGTGAACTTTACCCTGAGTGGATAAATCATTCTGCACGAATATGCACTTATCACACTGAAAAGTGACTAAAAAGATGTTTTTCGGGGGTATATAGGAACCGTAGCAATACAAGTCCATCCTGCTCAGGTTTGATCAGTGGTTTACACAGATGCTGGCATCACATAATTAATCGAGCTCAGGAGTGTGTGCTTTCTTCATGGATTTATGCTGATTTCATTGTTCAACTGATCTTTTGTCAGGTTTCTCGAAGTGCTTTATTCATCTTAGCTATCCTGGAAAATTTGAGATTGTGAACATGCTTTGTAACATTATAGCATTTTTTCCTCCTTCAGACTAGCATCTCTACACACAGCTGTATTTGCCAGATGAGTAACAGACTTCCATAAAACCATGAATATTAACAATACTTCACAGTCATGTACAAAGTATAGTGCAGAGGATCTTGTTTTTAGCTACTTTGTTAATTTACATGTGGCTTCATAGTTTGACTTCAAGCACAACTTTAGTTCAACTTTGATTTGCTCTCTTGAATGAAAGATGAAAATAAAAAATTGACTTTAAAAGTCCCATGGTTGGTGTTCTTGACTTTTTTTCTCACTGATTCATAATTACTACTATATTTAGAAATTCTATGAAATTCTATCAGTCATATATGAATCCTTTATATGTATATGTGTATATATAAAAAATAGAATAAAATAAAGACAAAATTTTCAAGATTTACTTTCCAATTAGCCATTAGAAAACAGAATTGTGTATATGGCATGCAGTAATTCAGTAATTCCCAATCAGGGCTATATCAACTTACCGTCGTGTCTTCTGTCTCAGTGGCACCGATCGACCGTTGAAATATAACATTTTAACCCACCTGTTTGCGTTGTTATAGAAATCACCCAATAAACTTTAAGAATAACCCAACAAGCGATCTAATATGTTTAACCCAGATGTTGGGTAAAGTAGCTACATCCAACGTTTTATAGGAAAATATAAAAACTTATTTGTGTTTCCTGCTAGCTAAATTTCACAAACTTACATAAAGCTTACTGGCTCTAAATCTCTCTTTTCTTTATTCAGAGTTAAGCTAGACAAGTATATAGAAACTATCTGAAATTCTCTTACTCCTAAAACAGTGAAAACTGTACCTCTATGTTCATCCTATGTGTCCTCTTAAGGTGTAAATTTGTAATTTGTTAATCTATTGACCCATTTGTATGTTTCTTTCTTTTTCTGTTTTTTTTATAACTGTTCTACCTTAATGGTTTGATGTTTTGTACTGAAAAAAAAAAAGATTTGCGAGATGTTCTCTGGAGTTTCGATCTGAATCAAAAAATTCACAAAACACGCCGAAGTTCTGATCTAAATCAAATGATTGGCAATAAGCGCTCTGAAGTTCTGATCTGAATCAAAAGATTTGCAAACCCACCGAAGTTCCGATCTAAATCAAATTATTCGCAACAAGCCCTCTGAAGTTCCAATATGAATCAAAAGATTCGCAAACACGCCAAAGTTCTGATCTGCGATCTGAATTCTGATTTGAATCAAAAGATTTGTAAAACCGCTCCAAAGTTCTGATCTAAATCAAATGATGTGCGATGCGTGCTCTAAAGTCTCAATCTGAATCAAGATTCACGAACCCGTTCCGAAGTCCCGACATGAAACAAATGATTCGCGAAACGAATAATTTGAATCAAATGATTCATGATGACCCAGCAAACACAGAACATTTTTACAACTTCTTACAACGTTGTATTTGTATATGTTAAAATAATGTAATCTGCATGTCGGAATAGGCGTTCAAAAAATGTCATTACAGTCCCAAAATACATCAGTGAACAGTTTTGTAGTGGCTCCCTGCAAGGGGACACTTTGAAATGCTGGTTTAATGTACTAAAACTGTTCAGAAATAAATGAACATTTTGTGACAAAAATAAATCTAATTATTTTTTATTAATTTGTATATTCATTAAAATTCATTGCAAAAAGTACCCTAAGAATACAATGACAATGTGTTAAGTTGAATCAAATTGACTGAAAATCATTTCAACTTATTAAACTTATTAAACTGATCATTTGTTGCCATTACTTTTTGATCATATTATTACGTAATCAGAATTAATAACCATTTCACAGCCATTGCAAAGAGACAGCAGAGAAAGAGCGACAGCTGGCAATCTCACATTCTTCATCTGTAGCACTTATTTGGATCTTTGATGTTTGATCTTTCCTATAATGGCAAATTTGGATGTATTAAACATCAAACTTTCATTAACAAAATGAACAAGACAGATATAGCCTACTTGCATTGTTCATTTAAAACAAATGCTTAGTTTATGGTTCATTGTTGGTCTCTGTCACCCCAGCCATACACTCTTTAATTTCTACTGCACATTCTCTTGTATCTTTAATTGCCTTCAAGACATTGAGAAGATCAGTATGTGTTTTCCTCATTTGTGTGATGGATTTGAGTGCACTGGATTTGATCGTTTCTGGATCATCTGTGTTTTCCTGTCTCATCTGGTGAATGTCTACAGAATCTTTCACTATGAAGGCGATGTCAACTATGACTAAGAGTCCACTGATCACTCCTGAGACTGCTGCTGCTGCTACCCGCCCTGCTTTTGCAGTCTGAGCAGCAATTCTGCTAAGATTTGCCAGCAGACCTAGATTCATGAGTTCTGTGGCCCAAACTATTTTGGTTTTGTCTACACTGCACGATGTTTGCACATTGCCAAAATTTGAGTTGATGACAAAATTGCTGAACTTTGAGATTTTTCTCAGTACTTTTCTCAGGGTATTCAGCAGATTGAGAATTGGTTCGCTTACATTTTCATAATTTCTCTTAATATTTTCAAGGTCGTCACGGAGTGATTTTTGTTTTACTGCACTGGTAATGCTGGAGGCAGCACCTGTTACACCACCTGCAACTCCGACTCCAATACCAACACCTGTAACAATCAGAGATGCTCCAAAAGTGAAAGGAGCCAAAATTGCACCAACTAATGCAGTGATTCCACCAGCTGCTCCAATCACTGAACCTGACAGAGCACCTGCTGTGCATTTACGATGAACCTCCTCTAGTGAAGTTGTTGATTCTCCCCACTTTTTAACTAAGGCCTCGAAGCATGCATAGTGATTGTTGTAGGCCTCATCAAAGGTGTTGAAGGACACCAAAAACTTTCCTTCAAGTGATTCTGGAATTCTCTGGTTTCTCTTTACTGCATCATTCAGGAATGGTTTTGCTAGAATCTCATCAGCTGAAGGTCTGTGTTTAGGGTCACGGCTGAGCATTTGTCTGATTAATTCCCTCAGTTCCTCTGAATATGTGTCTGAGATGTGAAGTGGGTACCCTTTATTGTGGGAGGCTTGTTGAAAGCGATGTTCCTCGATATCTGACTGTGGCAAAAAAAAAAAAAAAAGAAAATCTGGTAAACATGTAGATCTCTTAACTTAGATCTTAATGGCCCGGTTTCACAGACAGGGCTTAGACTAAACCAGAATTAGGCCGTAGTTCAATTAGGACATTTAAGTAATTTTTATAAACGTGCTTAGGAAAACAAACATTACTGGTGTGCATCTTGAGACAAAACAAAGGAAAGATTTTTTTTTTAAGATCAGTCATTGAAAGTTTCTTTCAGCTGAAACATCTCAGATTTACATTTTAGTCTAGGACTAGGCTTAAGCCTTGTCTGTGAAACCGAGGGAATAACTTTTAATTTGTTAATAATATTTAATGCTTTAGGTATTTTGAACTAACAATGCACAACATTTTTCTTTATAAATATACAATTGTTTGTTGTTAATTCATGTTTGTTCATAATGCATTAACATACTTTCTCTTATACAACTTGAAATGTTAAAAAAAGAATTTGTATTAGTATAGTAAACCAATGCAAACTGACCCATCAGTAATATCTTTGCAATATACATTTGTATGATCTAATGCAGTGCCTCCTGAGAGGGAAAAAACATTAAATACTCACCCACACATCCAGCATGCAGAGATCATATAGCAGCCATCCCAATGACCAGATGTCACTAAACAAGACAATGCGTAACAATGAACCTTTAATAATCACCCTTAAAGATTTTCATCAAGGTAATTAAAACTTTGGGTTAACATTTTAACAAGCATTTGATACTGCTGAACGTATCAGTATTTCATGTACATTCAAATGTTCAAAAACAGCACACCTTTTGGAATTATATTTCTTCTTATGAACTTCAGGGCTGGCATAAAGCTCTGCACCCACTACTGATTCTGCATAAACATCAGCTCTAGAAAATAAAAAGTCAATGTAAAGTCAAATGTAAACTTTTTTCTTCTTCTTCTTCTTCTTCTTCTGCTTCTTTACCTCTCCAGTACTTTTGAGCATCCAAAATCTCCTAGATTGATGTAACCATCCTCAGTCAGAAAAACATTCTACAATAACAAACATAAATCTCATAAATTATACACATTTGGCTTGGTAACATGATTTATTGATTTTTTTTTCTTTCAGTTTCTACCTGTGGTTTTATGTCTCTGTGAAGGACATTGTTCTCATGGAGATACTGCAGAGCCAGACAAATCTGAACGAGCCAGTCAAGAATCTGAACACAGATGATTCACACAGAGAAAACAATGAGTCCATTATTGTTTAGTCACACATGTGTTAGTAATTGCTTTGCTAGCCCTTACCACATGTCACCCATTTAATGTATTTCACAAATAATGAAATTAAAAATAGATCTAAAAAGGAAGTAAACACTGTAAGTGAAAGGGCACTCAGTAATCTGTTAAGTTTGTGCACACAGGGAATCATATTTTAGGTTACACTTTACATACAGCACACAGTCAATATGACATGAACAGCAGTCAACTGGATATAATGCAACAGTCTGAAATCAAGCGTTTAAAGTTTGTCAGCTGTCTCCAGTGACAGCTGAACTCTCCTGTCTACATTTGACAGACTGGCCGTTATGCACAGAGTAACACACATTTTGAGTTCCCACCACATTGTAAACCCAAATGTTGTCTTATATAAGTAATCTTGACTAAACATTCCCATAAATTAAAAGCCTAAGTTTGTCTAACTTGTTTACTTACAAAATGTGTAAATTTAAAGATTGTAATCCTAATTTCAAAAATCCTCAAAATCCTAATTTATTAAAACAGCTCACTCTGGTCCATATTTAATGTGATTGGCCATGACAAGAGAACTAATGCAAGGATTGGTAGCTAATTACAAAAGGCAGGTCTCTCTTAATTTTATCTCAATTTTGTCTCTCTTAAAGGACACCTATTATGCCCCTTTTTACAATATGTAATATAAGTCTCAGGTGTCCCCAGAATGTGTCTGTGAAGTTTCAGCTCAAAATACCCCACAGATCGTTTATTATATCATTTTAAATAATGCCTATTTTGAGTGGAAGCAGAAACACCCTGTTCTCGTACATGTCTCTTTAAATGCAAATGAGCTGCTGCTCTCCGCCCCCTTTTCCAGAATAGGGCTGTGCATGCCTTTACAGCTCATAACTACTAAAAACTAAAAAACATCTGTTTGGTTTTGATTATCATGTCTATCGCACTGAAATTATAAGTTTTAAAGCCATATCAGTTTAAACTTGTTATATACGGTTCTCTGAGCACACACATCCGAAGCACGTGAGCAGAAAGCGGCTGTCACACGGCATGTGAGTACAAATTAAGTTCTCTTTCACACACAAGTTTATGTTAAGTTGGTTATGTCTGTGAAGAGCTATAGGAGAGAAATCACGTTTATATTAGATTGGTGTGTTAAGTGACGGCAGCGTAATATACAGTACCTAGATTGCTGTCTATGCTATTAATATGACCCAGAAAATCACTAACTGCTCTGGACTGAATAACTTATATAGCTTTAATAAGAAAACATTTCTTACTTGAATGCTGCTTTTAAATCCTCTGGCGTGAAGATAAACATGGCAGATTGTGTGCGGCTCACTCAGGACGGGGTCTCTGCTAATAAGGCAGTCTCCGTCAACAATTGTGGGCGGGGCTTGTAAAATGTGATGTCACATTTTACGGACTCTGTGATCGTCTTGCTCTGCGACACTGGGAAGTCCAAACAGAAGTGAGCATCCCTATGCCCTACTCCCTTCGAAGGGCAGACCTCAGCATCGTCACTTATCAGTTTGACTTCATTTCGTATAAAAGTTCTTGATTAGACTTAAGAGATGTTTACATGTTAATGTTTTAGTGCAAGTAAAAGTTCAGTAAAGTTTGATGTCACTGTGATAGAGATTGGTTATTGCTTTAGTTGGGCTCTTGAACCTTGATTTAAGCATTAGTTTTTCTCTGGTTGCTTTAACTTTGTCTTTCTAAAGCTCATTCCTTTAAGTAACAAATGGAAGAGAAAATATGATCAGATGATATTGGTTAGATATTGTTGATGATATAATCATCCTTTGGTGTTCTGATCTCATTAATAGTCTAACCTACATAAGTTACAGTATGTAAGTACACATGAAATGAAATTAACTTAATTATTTAAGTGCAATATATGAACAACAAATCAAATGAACTTAAGTAAGTACAGGGTACAAGAGCACTAAGTTGAGTGAACTTAAAAATACAAGTTTTAGGACACCCGTTACTCAGTTCAGTTGAGGGAACAAGTTTACTCAATCAGTTGAGTAGGGTTTTCAATGCAGTGTAGATTATTTTTCTGGTGGTGAGCAAGATCAGGGCACAATCGTAGCACCGATACAGAAGAACAATTTGGCAGCCCAATCCAAAGTTATAGGATTTACATATCATGGACACTCAGCACAACCAGCCAGTAACTAGCATGCTCCATGAGTATATGCTTTTTATCATGTCAGAGGATTTCTTCTTCTATTCATGAAGAAAATGAAATGAAGGTATGTGGCCAAAATACGGTTGTTCATAAGATACTGACCTGATGTTCCTTAAAAAAAAACTTTCTCTTTCTGTGTTTGCATCCTCTTGAAAAGATCAGCTCCTTCACAATACTCCATCACAATATAAAAGAGCCCAGCTTCTTCATCTAATAACAATGTCAATTCAGAGATTCATTTATTATGAATAATTTATTAAATACTTTTATTTAATGGCTGATATGTTTTATCTTTCTTCAATATATTTGTCGTTATTATACTTAATTAAAAAAAAACATTTTAACATTTCAACTAAGCAACATTACTTTTCCCTTTCTAAAATAAAAATAAACACACCTTTAAATTATTCCACATAAGAAACAATATATCCATGGTTCAGAATCTCCAAGATCTTGACTTCCTTTTGGACTGTGACCAGCTCTTTTGCATGAAAGGAACAGTTGTCATGTGTGTGTGATATAGCAAAAGAAGCACTTCTATTTCAAAATGACACTTGTATAGCAATTGCTAAATGGAATCTTTTCTAAATTGCAATTTTAGAGCAAAAAAAAAAAAGAGAGAGAGAAAACAGATGTTATTATTATTATGATCAGTCTCTCTTGATTTATTACATTTATAAAATGATTTATTGTACTTACATCTCTGGAATTCATCTGTTTGATCACATAAGGATCTCCATCTTTGTTGTTCACCAGAAACACTCTTCCTGAAACCCCTTGTCCAAGCTCCTTCTGCATGGTGTATTCATGTAACACTCCTACAATCAAGATTTAGAATAATTCCTACTGTAACCACTACCATGTTTCTTAGTAAAAACACAGTGTTAAAAATGTGAATTTAAATTGTTCCTGACTATTAGTTGCTGTACAGTAATATTTCCATTATTCATTTAACAGATGATTTCCCACTATTTCAAATAATCAAGTTGACAATATTGCCAGAAATTAAGTGTTCCCAACACCTTTAGCAAGCTAAAGGTGGCAGTGGCAAGGAACCAAAACTCCATTAGTGACTGAAATGGAAAAATAAAAATTCTTCTCTGATTATACATTCTTTTGATGTGACGCATCGCGCCACTCATGTCTGGAGAAGCCGAAAAGATCCTGACTGCAGCCTACAGAGTGGGACAGAGCTACACGTGTCTTACTCTAATTGTCATCTTTCAAAGGCATACATATCAGGAAATCTGTACAGAGTTGGTGTAGGACAGAGTAGTGCATGGATTGATATCAATTATGTAACAAACCTTGGCTCATTTCAGTAAATGAGAAAAATTCAGGTGTTTATTGTTACTTGATTTCATATGTCTGTATCATTAAATGTGACCCTGGACCACAAAACCAGTCTTAAGTCGCTGGGGTATATTTGTAGCAATAGCCAAAAATACATTGTATGGGTCAAAATTATTGATTTTTCTTTTATGCCAAAAATCATTAGGATATTAAGTAAAGATCATGTTCCATGAAGATATTTTGTAAATTTCCTACTGTAAATATATGAAAACTTAATTTTTGATTAGTAATATGCATTGCTAAGAACGTCCTTTGGACAAATATTGTCCTGTCCTAACAAACCATACATCAATGGAAAGCTCATTTATTCAGCTTTCGGGTGATGTATAAATCTCAGTTTTGAGAATTTGACACTTATGACTGGTTTTGTGGTCAGTCACAAATCACTCCTCCGAGTTTAATCATAAATGACTCATTCAGTGGTATTTGTGAACCAGCTGATTGAAAAGAATCGTCTCAAAAGATTCGCTCACAAAACTGACTTCACTGTTGGGTCTCAGATAAGATAACACTGCAGACACATAAGCCTGTTGCAGTGTCATTTATTTATACAGCTGCACCGTCATGGCTTATACAAACTAATAAAACCTTCTGTAACTAAAGTGTCTCGCCATGTTATTTAAATTAAAATGATAATATTTTTTTCTTCCATGCATTATAATGACGGCTTTGTGAAACTGTGAAAGCTTTTCCATTTCATGTAGATTTGAGCATTTGGGCCATTTTGGCCCCAAAAAAAGTTGGAGAACCACTGCTGTACATGACGAGGATGGATGGAGCTAAATACAGTTACATGATATCAGA
This sequence comes from Tor tambroides, assembly GCA_021397915.2. NCBI lineage: Eukaryota > Metazoa > Chordata > Actinopteri > Cypriniformes > Cyprinidae > Tor > Tor tambroides. Next base: position 31,624 of record JAFVLL020006365.1, on the reverse strand, counting down.
TATAGCCTGTACTGAGGCTATATGTATTTTTTGCAAAATAAATATTCACATGTAAATAACCTAAATTATATTGGATTTTAATTATTACTACAAAATTTGTGATTATTGTAGATTATTGTGTCTGAGATTATTATACTGCTGTTGCAGAACCGAGGTTGCTCAAATTTATCATGAAATTTACTCACGTTTCAGTAAAGGAGGTTCGATGCTCTTATCTGAGGAATCACTGTCTTCACCGGCATTAGAGAGTCTGAGATACTGATGCATCTTTAGGAAAGAGTTTTACTGCCTCTTAATAAAGTATCCATCAAATTCACAGATAAAAGTTTGTTTGAGCCCCTTTAGTGTTCAGCATTTAATACAATTAAATGAAGGCTGCTTTGTCTATAAAATCTATAAGTATAAGGGAGATCAGAGTACCAAACTTAACCAATAACTTAACTATGTAACTGTCAGATTAACAAATTACATTGTAAGAAATCAATCAGTAAAATGACAGAAAAAATACTGACATATTAACATATTTAGGCAGGATGTTACAATGCCTTGTAAGTCTTACACCAGGTTCTTTAGATGGTTTGGTGTATGGTCGTATACTTGTTACAGAACTGCCAATTTAATACCAATTTAATTAACTAATCAAAACTAATAGAAATTAATAATATAAATGAATATTCTGTAAATAATTTTTTCAATTACAATGAAATGATTTTAGGAAAATAATTTTGTGCAAACATGTGAAACTCTTGAACATAAATTTGAACTCACCTCTAATTCAGCCATGTCTCTAACTCACAGAAGACCACCACAAATCATCAGTTTACCACAAAAAAAAATTATATTTACTAGCAACTGCAGTAAAACAGTTAAATCAAGCACATTTAGGATGCTCTCTACTCTTGTCAGGTCGACTCGCAAACACCTGATTCATTGTCTTTTTAACACTGATCCTGATGCAAGCACAAATACATGTCATTTTTATAATAGCTGAATAATAGCACATAGGTGTCGCTAGGCCGTTTTGGGGGGGGGGGGGGCTTTATATTTAAATTATTCAGTACTCAAATGTTATACCCATCTATGCAATGCAGTGGAATACTGCAGGAATACCACCCCTATTAGTCAAACATTTATTTATTTAGTTATTTATTTATTTCCCTCTTTGATGAAAATGAAAATCCTAGAATCGCCCCTGCTGCAGCAACATTTCCTACTAACACTGAAATACACTAAACCTGTATGTGCATTCATATTATTAAAGTTAAATTGTGAACTCAGTAAGAAAAGGTTTTACCCACATATGTATTGTATTTTACATAATGGAAAAAAATGCAGAATATTTTGCTCACCTTTAGTTTCTGTGCTTGTCGTAAATTTATGATAAAGTTTATGATTAAGCACAATCATGTCCCTTATATATCCTGCTGGTGGTGAAGGGGTGGAGGCATGTGAAATGTTATATTTACAAGACTAGTAAAAGTCCATATAAGATCAGATGACTGCTATTTTCATTTCACCATTTGATATTTGGTCCCCCTGAAATGAAATTTCATTTGTGAAACTACCACAGAGTCACAGCCACAGCTTTAGATTTAGTTTTGGCTCTTGATCCTGGACATTTTAATTATTTATTTATTTATTTATTGCTTGTTGCTGTAATTGTGTGTTTATAAGACAAAAAAAAAATGGATGGTTATGTTTTATTCGTGACATAGTCATAATGTAGTGACCTGAATAACTGATCTGATTCGTAGTCTAAAGCACTGATTATTTGGATGATGTGCAGCTTTATAGGATTTATTATAATATGATAGTAATAATCTGGACTATTTCAAAAACAGAATGTCAGTTAGAGAAACACAGACATCAAGATTAAGTATGAATCTCAACAATGGTGAAAACCAATCAAATATACAGATGAACAATAAGCTAAAAAAAGCTGCTTAAGTCACAACAAAACAAGAGAAAAATGAAAGTAAATAGTAAGAATAAATAAAAAACAGTTAGACAATTCATCTGCATAATTTATTCATTTTGGTTATAAAACTAAACTCCACACATGATAACTTTAATGCATGGTAGGAAATGACATTTGGGAACTGCTTTGGCATTTAACACTACCAGTCAAAAGTTTTTGAACAGTAAGATTTTTAAGAAGTCTCTTCTGCTCACCAAGCCTGCATTTATCTGATCCAAAGTACAGCAAAAACAGTAACATTTTGAAATATTTTTACTATTTAAAATAACTGTTTTCTATTTGAACATATTTTAAAATGTAATTTATTCCTGTGATTTCAAAGCTGATTTTTTAGCATCATTACTCCAGTCTTCAGTGTCACATGATCCTTCAGAAATAATTTTGGGTCACACTTTATATTAGGTGGCCTTCACTACTATGTACTTACATCAAAAAATAAGTACAATGTACTTATTGTGGTCATATTGTATTTCAAAACACTATTGCTGTTATTGAGGCGGGATACAGGTAAAGTTAGGGACAGGTTTGGTGGTATGGGTAGGTTTAAGGGTGGGTTAAGGTGTAAGAGATGGGTCAACAGTGTAATTATAAATGTAATTACAAAAATTAATTACAGATGTAATTACATATAGGTATTTTTAAAAATATAAGTACAATGTAAAAACATGTATGTACACAATAAGTGCATTGTATCAAATGATTAATTTAAATTTAAGTACATAGTAGTTAAGGCCACCTAATATAAAGTGGGACCTAATTTTGATATGTGAAACATGTTGAAATCAGCTGAGTAGAATTTTTTCATGTTTCTTTGATGAATAGAAAGTTCAGAAGAACAGCTTTTTATTTCAAATAAAAGCTCAATGTTCAGCAAATGTGCAGCAAATCAGCATATTAGAATGATTTCTGAAGGATCATGTGATACTGAAGACTGTAGTAATGATGCTGAAAATTCAGCTTTGATCACAGGAATAAATTACATTTTAAAATATATTCAAATAGAAAGCAGTTATTTTAAACAGTAAAAATATTTCACAATATTACTGCTTTTGCTGTATTTAGGATCAAATAAATGCAGGCTTGGTGAGCAGAAGAGAATTCTTTAAAAAAACATTACTGTTCAAAAACTTTTGACTGGTAGTGTATACTCAGTAAGTGGTCTATTTGCCTGTAGACCACTACAACAGTTTAATCAGTGTAGCTAAAATAATTATAAATGCAAATGCATTGTATTTTTGGACAAATCAGTTTTCCCCTAACATTGGTTTTACATTGTTATCTGGATGCCTTAAATTCCCTTACAATTTTAAATGAATTTGCTTTATTTATAGGATGAACAAGATGAATAGGATGTCCCAACAGCTACAGTCAGAACGATAATTGTCCTTATAGCTGTAGTTTGATTATGAAATGACATGTTACATTTACAGCATGCTTCTGTCATGTCTCAGTTCCTGACATTCAGAAAATCGTGACAATCATAAACAGATTTGTCCTTAACGGGAACTGTGAATGTGGAAGAGGTTTTTAGTTAAAGTCCAGAGCTGTAGTTCTATAGGTGCCAAACTGGAGTCTCCCACTCTGTCCGAAACCGCATACTTCCCTCTAGTAGGCAAAAAGCAGTAGGCAAACTAATAAGTCTGTCTGAATCCTTAGTATTCATAAAAGAATAGGCGAGAATTATGGGTGTTGTACGAATTCTCGCAAAATTCGGACGTGTTGCATCCGAATATGCCTACTTGCCTACTATACAGTAGGAGAAAAGAGAAAGTGAGTTTAGTAGTATGTCCGAAACCTCAGTATTCATAAAAGAGTAGGCGAGAAATCAATGGATTGCCCTACTGCTTTACCCAGATTCTGAAGTGCTCATCGGTGGATACGTTTTTATCCCAGAAGGCCACAGGCCAACAGCGACGAGGATGTCTTCAAATGTGAGTGTTAGAAACCAAAAACACAGCTCCTTGTGTTAAAATTGTTGAACTACTGTAAAGTAAACAGTTGAATTGTTTAAGATATAAAGACATTAGACAGCATAGTATAGTTTTATTTTGTATAGCAAACAGGGGCGCTCCAGTAAACACACGTACCTCAGATGAGCACATGTGTCCTTATCTGGAGGAGAGTGACTGATGAAGGAAGGCTTTGAGTGAGTATACTACACAAATGAATAAAACAGCTTTTTAAATCTTAAGTTGTATAGGGTAACACTTTACAATACACTAATATGCATTAATTCATGCTTAAGATAATCGTGACTTATATAACTAATAAATAATATATAACTCATGAAGGACTAAACCATTTATTAATAATTACTGCATCAGCAACAAATGAACATTCTATATGATTCATAGATTAAGTAATCAGTAAATTGTTATTAGTTAGATGTGTCAATGTATTAATTCCCTATATTAAATAATAGCGTGAATTCATGTATTAATTACCACAATGGGTAAAAGCCATGCGTTTCAACTTCCCGTTGTCTGCTTTAATTAATCATTAATCATGTTATGACTTTACTTTTTGAGGCACATGACTAACTAACTAATTCAAAATCCATAACCACAATGACATATTACTTAACAATCAGTTAATAGTTCTGTGCCTCAACAAGTAAAGTCATAACATAATGATACCTTTGCAAATCATTCGCTAATGATTAAGACAACTGGAAGTTGAAGTATATAGCTTTGGTAATTAACATATAAATTTACATCATTAGTTAATATAATATGTTATTAGGGAACTAATACATTATGGCACATTTAACTAATAACAATTTATTACTTAATCAATATAGAATGTTTATTAGTTGCTGATGTAGTAATCATTAATAAATGGTTTAGTTCTTCATGAGATACAAATTAACTCGTGATTATCTGTGCATTAATTAAGCATGAATTAATGCATATTTGTGCACCAGTATTGTGAAGTGATACCAGTCATTGTTACTTCTAATACAGAAATGATTGCTTTTGTTTTTTGTTTGTGCATTTTTGTAGGATCTATAATGCCCACAGACATTTCTTAATTTTAATGAGAGTAAAACTGAAAAAATGTTTGGTCCGTCGGATTCTTTTGGTACACCAAAAATAAATCTTGATGATTTAACCCCTTCTGTGAAGCCTTGGGTAAAAAATCTGGGTGTTATTCTTGATGAAGGTTTGAAATACAGATAAATACAGTGTTCAAATCCTGCTTCTTTCAGCTTCAACTGCTAGTGAAAATAAAACCTGTTCTGTCTAGTAAAAATTACGAAAAAGTAATTCATGCTTTTATTTAATCTAGATTGGACTACTGCAACTCGCTGTATTTTGGGATTAGCCAGTCAGATCTATCCCGCTTGCAGTTAGTTCAAAATGCAGCTGCAAGACTTTTAACTAGTACAAAAAAACAGAATCACATTACACCAATTTTACATTCTCTGCACTGGTTCCCTATGCATTATCGAATTCATTTGAAAATTCTTCTCTTAGTGTTTAAAGCATTAAACGGTTTGGCCCCTCCTTATCTCTCAGATTTATTGACCGAATATTGTCAAGTCTTGTCTCTCCGGTTGTCCAAACAGAGATTATTATTCATCCCAAAGTTGAAGCTGAAATGCAGGGGAGACTGCGCTTTTTCAGTAGCTGCCCTCAGATTGTGGAATGCTCTGCCCTTCTGTATTAGATCTGCATCTTATTATTATTATTAAATCCAAGTTAAAACCCCCTTTTTTTTGGCATATTATCAATGATAAAGTTCTACTGCACTGTTTTTAGTAATGTTATGTTTTCTATTGTGCAGCACATTCGTCAACCTTGCTTGCGCTTAATAGTGCTATATAAATAAAATTGACAGTGATATTCAAGATTCCTTTGCCTCCTTGAATAATTGTTTTACTCTGTTTAAATGTTTTACAGGTAGCCGTGTTCATGGAGAGCAGGCACACAAATGTGACCCTGGACCGCAAAACCAGTCTTAAGTCGCTGGGGTATATTTGTAGCAATAGCCAAAAATACACTGTATGGGTCAAAATTATCGAAATTTTTTTTATGCCAAAAATCATTAGGATATTAAGTAAAGATCATGTTCCATGAAGATATTTAGTAAATTTCTTACCATAAATGTATCAAAACTTCATTTTTGATTAGTAATATGCATTGCTAAGAACTTCATTTGGACAACTTTAAAGGCGATTTTCTCAATATTTTGATTTTTTTGCACCCCCAGATTCCAGATTTTCAAATAGTTGTATCTCAGCCAAATATTGTCCGATCCTAACAAACCATACATCAAGGGAAAGCTTATTTATTCAGCTTTCAGATGATGTAGAAATCTCAATTTTGACAAATTGACACTTAAGACTGGTTTTGTGGTCCAGGGTCACAAATGTTTGGAACAGACCAGATCTCCCACTCTTGGCTCAAGATTGTGGGGTTCAGAGGGCCGTCATCATGGTCTTCCTCATCCTCTGGCTCAACAATGTCCCCATTCTCACCTCTAAGGCCTTGAAGAAATGACTTGCCAGAGTGTTTTCAGCATGCCAATGGTTCACTCTACTATGCTTCATGCACAGGAGTGCTTATGTTGAAATGAGTTTCTGTAAGGCCCTCTGTATGGGCTGATGAGGCAGATGGGTGCACTCAGGCAAGGACAGCCTTGATGTCCCTTTCCCATCCATGATCAGATTCCAGTCTGACTGCAGCAATGAGGAATGTGATAGACGACAGAGACAGGTGAAGGTGGGCATGGTGGTTGTCTGCTTTATCAAAATAAAGCCACGGAATTGGCAGAGCTGTAAGATGGCAGTATAGTTCTGTATTGTACTTCTGTTATTAAAATTCGATTATAAAAACAAAAATTGACTGTGAATGAGTTTCTGTGTTTAAGATGTACTGTTGTAATGGGTATTTTAAATAAAAAAATAGATGTGGTGTAAATATGGTTAAATAATGGCTTTTGGTCTGTCAGCCACATGTAAGGGCCATCAGCCCTTTACAGAACTCAGCCATACAAAAATACCATATAAGGTCCATATATCAGCCACATCTGTTTTTGTTATTTGGCTCTCTTTGGGTTGGGTTATGGCTCTGTTTTGGTTCAGTTGTGGCTAAATAAATGTGGACCAGTTCTGGGCTGGCAAACACATACTAATCTGGGCCACACTTTAGCTGTTGATATTGGTCAGATCTGAGCCAAAGAAAATCTGCTGACTGGGACTGAAGTGAATGTTAAATTTACCACTATATATTGTAAGAAATATTTGAGAAATTATTGTTGTATCTGATTGTATTAGTCTATATAGAGTGATAGTCAGTGTAAAAAAATGAGTTGAAAAGATTCATTCAGAACGATCCCTTGTTCTGTAGTCTGTTTTTTTTTTAAATGTGCAACTTAAAATCTGTTGGTGTGTAAATTATTTAATCTTATTTACCTGTCTTTAATTTCACTTTTAAAACCGTAGCATTCTCAGACAAGGATGAGGCATTTTTGATGAAAAGGAGTGTTTATTTGGGCTGTTGTCAGCCACAACCCATGCCATACACACCCTGACTTATAAGAGAACCACATAATCATAATTCTATTTGGATCATAATTCTATTTGGATCATAATGATATTTTGATCTTCTATTTGTTTATCTTTAATCTCACTTTAAACTTGTTTGCTAATTTGTTTCATATGTTATATTTTAAAAATATGTGTGTATATCTCTCACTCTAAACGTGTTTATTTGAATCATTTGAGTGCACAGGATGTTATATAGGATGATTGAACGTTTATAATCAGTGATTTTGGCTCCTTATTTCGTCTGGAGGATAATAGACTGGTGATGTTTGTCTGCCATCATAGATATAAATAGGCTACATAATAAAAAAAATATTATTATTAAAGTATTTCTAGAATTATAATGTATTGAAATATAAATATTTATTTGATCATATTTTATTAACTTGTATTTTTATTATTTAGTATTATTTATTCTATTTTATTTTATTTATTTATATATTTATTTTTCTTTTTTTTAGTAAACCCCTTCTATCAGCATGCTGTATTTGTATTAAAATTCTAATTCAATAATTCTTAAATAATCCATCAGCGTGTGACGGATATTAAATAAATAAACAAACCCCTGATGATTAAAAACTGTTTGCATTGCCATTCTCTATTGACGGTCTCCTTGACAACATGGACGGAAGTGGCGTTGAATTTCGCGCAAGGAAACTCGTCCTGCTCCTGGCGCGCCAAATTTCAAAGCACTTCCTGGGGAGAGGAGGCGATAAGATTTACCACGGAGAACAAATAAAAGACTCACGTAGCGTTTTACAAAACATATACCTTCGTATTTTGGGTATGCCATGCTTATGTAAGTGTTTTATCATCGTAATGTTCGACGAAACGAAGTGGTTGCGTTTGTAAAACAGCTGTTTTCGGCTCGCTTTGTGTGAATGTGTTTTTGTGGGCGAGCGATCACTGCTCTGCCTACACAAGCCGAACATTTCCTTTAGCGGCTAGCGAACTATCTAGAACAAACAAATGACTGCTTTTTCCAAATGCTTTGCACGTTTTGAAGCTGCTTTGCCACGGTTTCTAAACTAGCATTTGTATATCATGCATAGTTTCGGAAGGAAATCTATAGGCTACAATGCAGTGTAAATCATGGAGAATCACAGGTGGTCGTTGGTGGTGCATAGACAATGCACAACTGTCTAACTTTGGTATTTGGGCATGCTATTAAATGTCAATGTATAGAAATGGATGTATTGTTGGAGCAAAGCCATGTAACACGTTTGTGTGTGTGGTATGTTTGGAAGTGTGTGTGTATTTGATATATTAAAATATTTCGTATGTGCCTTCCGTTATTATATTTTATATTAATATATAATAATATATACATTTATTATACGTTATATATTTTTATTAAAGAGTAATGCATAATATTTAAATATTGAAATGTTTAATATAGTTATACTGTAGTACGCACTGACATAATTATGTATAATTAATCAAATAAAATGCAATAAAAACATTAATATTGGTAATGCCACTAAAGCCTTGTATTGTTCTGTTTTGCAGAATGAAGACCAGCAATTGAACATCTGGCCGGGCCACTACATATCCACTTATAATATTTAATCTACCTGTGCTGCAGCATTTTAGTTTGTCCTCCAAATATTTTAATAATTTTTTAGCATGTCATATTTTATTTACTGGGCATAATAAGCTTTTATAAGAGTCATATTTGAAAGTCTTTCTAAGGATCTTCAATGGAGGACGTTTATCTCAGTGTTATGTGAGAGGCCCTGCTGTTTGCCAGCTGTGTTGCAGTTCTTCCTGCACATTTGTTTGTGGCATGTCAAAATGTCGTCAGGAGTGCAGCCGTGTTTTCAGTTGTTGAGGATTGGATTGTCTGACACAAACAGTAGTAACGCTCAGGGAAATGAGTCGTCAGACTCCGTCCGTGACCTGTACACTTTCCGGCCCGCACTGGCCCGGTGTGTGTTCCGACTGGGACGGGCCACAGAGCTGTGTGACGTCACTCTGGAGTCCATGATCGTGTCCCGTATCCATGCAGAGCTCCATGTGGAAAGAGAAACGGATGCCTCTGGAGAAGAGAGCTGGAAAGTGCAAGTCAAGGATCGCAGCAGTTATGGTGTGTGTTGCACATATATTAATTTATTATATTGATATTTATGTATTTTTATATATATTAAAACATTTTATCTATCTATCTATCTACCTACCTACCTATCGGATTATTTCTTTATAATTCCATACATATGTATAGATATATAGTTAAAATTATTTTAATGATTTCAATATATATGAATGATTTATTTTTAATTAGTGCTGGGCAACAATTAATTGAGATTAATCGGATCCAAAATAAAAGTTTTTGTGTACATAATATGTGTGTGTGTACTGTGTATATTTATTATGTATATATAAATACACACACATGCATGTATGTCTTTCAGAAAAAAATTGTTTATATATTAAATATATTTATACATAATATAAATTATATGAACATAAATATATACATGTAAATATTTTCAAAATAAATACTGTATGTGTATGTCTTTATATATGCATATGAGTACATCAGAAATGGCAACAGAACAGAGCATTCACTGACACAGGACAAAAGAACTCATTCATAACAAACACATTTCCAGATGGAGTCATGCCAGCTGACCTGTTCTCTACTTCTTTTGATCTTTTGGTCACTAAGCAGAGAAAAGATGTGTCTCTCGTGCAAAGTCGGAAGTTCTTGGTCTGAGGTCTGAACAAACACCTATACTTCTGAAAGTGTATTAAAATAACGTATCTTATAGTTCTTCACAACATTCGGCAGAGTGCAAATTTTGTGACGACGTTCAGGAAGGGTACACTCTTAAAAATAAAGGTGCTTAAAAGGTTCTTCACAGCAATGCCATAGAAGAACCATTTTTGGTTCCACAAAGAACCATTCAGTCAAAGGTTTTTTAAAGAACAATCTTTTTCTTACCTTTTAATAATCTGAAGAACCTTCTTGTGTCACAAAGAACCTTTTGTGAAACTTTTTTGTGAAACCTTTTGTGAATTTCTTTCTTCTGTGGAATAAAAAGGAGATATCTGTAGCATGTACAAAATCCTGCTGTTATCAAAAAAAAAAGTTCTCATTCACTTTTCTCTGTCACTATTCACTTTCGATGTATGGAAAAGAACAGATGTCAGGCAAGTTTTTCAGTGAATAATACATTTCATTCTGTTCTTCACACAGTTATTGTATGACTTTAGATGGCTTGGAATACAGTGTATAAATAGTGCATTACTCTGAAAGTTTTCTTCCTCTTTGTAGCTGACAGCTCTCACTTTTATTCAAAGACAGAGAGTGGCTTGAACATTCTTCAAAACCTCTCCTTTTGTGTTAGAAGAAAGTCGGTCATGGGTTTGGAACAATGTGAGGGTGAACAAATGACAAATGTTTTGTATTTTGGCTGAACTATTCCTTAATGTCTCAGTAAATCTCAAAGTTATGAGTCTAGATACCAATAAACTGTTTAATAAGAACTCTACTGAAGTCAGCATTTGTCTCATTAGACAGTCACATAAGCAAGTCTGAATCGATACTGAAGAAGAAGAAAAGTGTGCATGCAAAGTAATCTAGTGGGAATAATGGAGGCATTTTCTATCACTTAGTGCATTCAAAAGTACCTCTAGTCTTCAATTTCCCTCCGTTCATTGCTAAAGACATGGCTAAGTAAGACAGATATGTCGGGGACTTTGAGTATATTACATTAACACATCACACCAGAAATATTCCTGATGCACTCCATCCCTCCCTAGTCACCATCAAAAATTTATCATGGAAGGTCATTGAAATCACTCTTCTTCTCTCTTTTAGACTCATCTACAGTAGTTTTTCATTTTCATCAAAAAAGTGCATGGCAGCACCCAAGGTGCACCACAGTTGGACCTCTGTAAGCCTGCAGTGATTTCAGCTTGATGACAGAATCATAAATGGCACAGAAATCTGCCTGAGTACACTAATCAATTATACCGGTCTATCATCATAGAGAGAGAACAGTTTATTTCTTTATTAAACTAGGATTTCAAAGTGTGCTCCACAAAAGCTGAGATTCAAGCAGAAATGAGACATAATAATAAACTTAGGGGAAAATGTACAAGCTATTAAAAAAACATGAATCTGCAGTCAAATTTTGGTGAAAAATACCAAGTTGAGCATTACCCAATTTTGCAACAGCTTTCCTGGTTTCAACATAATTTTAATCTATTAGGTTACAGAATGACCTAATGAATAAAGTGCACTTTCCCCATTGATGCATATGGCAAGTCCAACCTTTACTTTTTACTTTGTATCCAAATTCGATTTACAGGAACAGTGCACATTAATAAACATTCCTGTAAACGTGCCAGATTGGCTATTACAGCTAATTCACAACAACTGCAAGTTATAGCTAAACTGTAGTCCTTGGGCAGGTTTTTACAAACACTTACATTTATTCATTTAGCAGCTGCTTTTATTCAGAGCATCTCACATATTAACAAAATCATAAGCAAAAACATACAAAAGAGGAAATACTGGTATAAACTGTTTTAAAGGTAATTAAAAACAAGCCTGTCTCATGATGTGCATATTACTTGCAATATTCCAACATTAAGCATGTTTATTCAAGATTCACAGAAATAATAGAGCATGATCACGTTTTTTTTTTTCTTTTCTTTTTTTACCGCTATTTGAAGAGATAAAATGGACTGTCTAAAGTCTGCTCACGACCAGTCTGCTGCAATCACGTGCTTCAAAAAAGATAGGGAAACCCTCATCATGCAAGATTTCAGACAAGAATCTGTGAATTTGATTAAGATGTCCCAGAATAGTACATTTAGATTTTTATTGACATTGATGGTATCTATTAGCCCTCGTCAAGCACTTTGAGAGACTGCTGGTACACTGACAGTAGAGGTGTAAGCGTTGCACAAGAGGACTGAAAACCGCTTAAACAACCTACATAGAATGATGGCAATGAAAGAGTTGCTACCTTTTTAGTCAACTTATTTCTGATATAATGGAAGGCTGATAGATTAAATTTCACTATGTTTATAATTCTCCTTTTTTGAAGGGTGGAATCCACAGTAATACTAATATATTTGACATCTGAAATATAATATGCAAACTTCTACCCATGAACCACGCAGAATCTTCTTTTTTTTTTAAATAATTTATGGCAAAGCTGAATTTTCAGCAACCATTTAGTCTTCAGTGTCACATGATCCTTTCAAAAATCATTCTAATATGCTGATTTGGTGTTCAAAAACATGTCATGTTATTATCAGAGTTAAAAACAGTATTGTTGCTTAAAAATAAATGTCTTTTAAAGTCAACTTTGATAAGATTAATATGTCCATGCTGAATAAAAGTATAATTTCTTTGAAAAAAAGCTATAACATAGGAATGGATACCCAATATCATATTTCATTGGACTATGAATATTGTACTAACAGAGTTAATATGGATTCAGAACTGAACACAATTACATCAAATTCACACAGCTACAATTTCAGCCTCAAGATATGACATCTCTCAATACT
>JAFVLL020006365.1:0-18471 GCA_021397915.2 Tor tambroides | reverse complement strand
TTGTATCATGTTGTTGTAGCCTCAGGAAAACGTCCCCTTTTGTTTGCAAATTCATCCCTTTTCCAACAGCAAAGCAATCCAGTCTTGCCAGTTACCTATTATCACCCATCAGTCAATACAAATATAGTCTGGCTGTTTGTGTCGGAGTGTAAAGTGAGACTGAATGTGTGTATTCAGTGAGTTTCACCCAAACACATTTATTTGAAAGAGGTTTCATGGTGGTTAGCTTAACACTTCATCTGCGTTGCGTTTCTCCCTCCTAAAGGATCGTCTGAAGGAGTCCCTGCTGGGTGAGAGAGCTTTGTGTTCTGCTGTGGTATTTTTCTGTAGTGCTAAGCTGATGAATCTGTATTGGTGTTGTGGTAGCACAACAGGGGTCCCAAAGGCCTTCTGTCACTCTTGGTGACTGTGTATCTGTCCATGATTCCCTTCGTTTTCCTCTCAGACCTCCTGAGATGAGTAACTTCAGGTGTATTGCACTGATCCTAGTTTGAACTCTTAAAATAAATAGGTATAAAGGTACATACACCTGTGTGTTAAAGCTTCTGCCGTGCTTAAACACACATGCACATATGCAATCTATATGGAGAGGTAAATATGAATCTATGTGTATGTGTGTATATGTGTGCTGTTTATATGCTGCTGTGTGAATGTGTACATATGGTTGGCAGTGATTAATAGAGTCACTTATATGTTAATAATGTGTTTATATTTTAATGATACTTCTTCTTGTTTTGTAATTAATAACCATTTTTCTTTCACATTTCAAGGTTTAGATTTGTGAATTAGATACAGAATAGATGCAAGATTATGTTCGGAATGGAATATTGGCGTACTACATATTATGCAGTATATACGTTCTTTTTTTAGATTTAAACTGCACACTTATGTGACATTGCACAATGAACAATTACCAGTAGTATGTTACATTGCTGTCACGTGACTTCATGACGTCATGTCAGAAAACTTTATGTTTTCAAATCAATGTTATATATAGAAAAAGTTTGAAGACCAATCAAATAATGAGAAAATAAATGGATAGAAAATTTGGTACTTTACAATAGATTTTCCACATGACGATGTTGCAATTTCAATGTCATAATTTTATTCCGCGTTTAAACACAGTATATCGGTAATAGCGCAATAGGATTATTTTCGTTCCACAAAAACGCAAGCTTGATTTCACACGTACTATTTATTTATATATGTATGTATGTATATGTAAGTTTTTTTTTTAGTTTATTGCTAAATAATTACACTTAAAATAAATAATGTGCAATCAGGTTAAATGGTGTGTTGTTCACCAAAAGCTCAACCATGTTAAGTGTTCAGTCATTGTGATAAGGGTCTTCTCTTCTGAGTGCAACTAGATTGATTCCTTTGTGGTGTTTGGTTTACTCTATTAATATTTTATACACTTAAGATGCATGTTGTGTAACCAGATCATGATTTGCTGACTTTCGTGCTGCCCCTCACACAATTATTGAGTTGTATTCTGTCAGCACTCATGCTGTGTTGCCTGTGTAATTTTGATACAGTCTGTAGAAACATTTGGCTTTTAATGCATTAATTTAATTCATCATTAGTCACAAAGTCATCGTTAGGCGACTAGTATCAAATTTCACGCCTTCATCTTCTATACTGTGTCAAGCCCACTGCACGCTATACAAAATACTATAGTAAAAGTAGTATGCTAGTATGCTATTCTGAATATAGCCACTAGACTCTAGTACTTAATCATTTGCCAACCCAGTGAAATTCATGTTGTCCATGTGTTTGTCTGTAACGTCATTGTGTGTACTCTCAAAGCCTTATGGGTAAGTGTGCCTTTGGATTTTACTGTATGCTCATACTGTATATGTTTTGTGACACTGTGAAGGGCCAGACACAGACACTGATAAGCAGCGTTGTTGTGTTTTAAACAAACAACAATATGCCGACTTCATCAGAATCATTCAGATATTTTGCCCATGGCGTCATCCAGTTTTCACAATGTTACAGTATACAGTATATTCCGTGTGCAGAATATTTATTCTGGATCTGCTGATTATTTCTCAGGCTGTTTTCACACTCGGTTTGATTGGTTGGTCTGAACCTGAGGTCATTTCGTACAATATTTCAACATTGCATTATTTGGCTCCAAACTGTGGTACATTTGCATCACTAGCAGCAGATGTCTGCCGCTGGCGTTATAACAGCTCAGAAGGAGAAGGAGCTAAAATGGAAAGCAATATTCACCTCAGCTGTTACAATTATATTTTAGTCTCTTTGATTTTCATGAGCAGATTTTAACGTCACCTGCATCTTGTCATAGCAAGAGAAGCAAAGGATGTAAGATACTTGCCAGAGGCAATTTCTGCGGGCAAACACGAATGACTGATGCATTATAAGGTGAATGCAGGTAAATCAGGCTGCTTTTTCATATTGGAAAAACTGAAAATTTGTCTGAATTCATTCTACTATCAATAGCAGTTCATTTCATAAAATGTACATCAGATTCCCATTTTCAAGTAGAATCGCGGACGAATTTGAAAACAGATTTCACACCCAACAAACCAAACTTGTCAAATGGACTCTGGTTCAAACCAAATGCTCTAGTATGAAAAAGCCCTTGCTATGATTTTTATTCCATTGTGAGCCCATGCTCATCCACAGCACAGTAAGCTAATTCACATGTGTGTAATGATGTTTTTCAGGTGGTTCATGAAGCTTATACTAGATTCACAGAGGAGTCCACTGTACAGTCCACATGGGAGAACGTCACCGAGAGCACAGAAGTTGAGATCAAAGTAGGCCATTTTGTTTTCCTTTGAAGTTGGTTTGCCATCAACATGATTTTAAAGGGATAGTTCACCCCAAAATGAACATTGAAATGTAATTTTATCAATTAAATGCTTACATTGTTTTGTAATCTGTCTCTAAATGTTTATATGTGACCCTGGACCACAAAACCAATCTTAAGTGTCAATTTTTCGAAACTGAGATTTATACATCATCTGAAAGCTGAATAAATAAGCTTTCCATTGATGTATGGTTTGTTAGGATCGGACAATATTTGGCCGAGATACAACTATTTGAAAATCTGGAAACTGAGGGTGCAAAAAAAATCAAAATATTGAGAAAATCGCCTTTAAATGAAGTTCTTAGCAATGCATATTACTAATCAAAAATGAAGTTTTGATATATTTACGGTAAGAAATTTACTAAATATCTTCATGGAACATGATCTTTACTTAATATCCTAATGATTTTTGGCATAAAAGAAAAATGGATAATTTTGACCCATACAATGTATTTTTGGCTATTGCTACAAATATACCCCAGCGACTTAAGACTGGTTTTGTGCTCCAGGGTCACATATCTCAGGGGATATGTCACCCTTTTAGGGGTATAAATCAAGATCTAAAAACATATATAGATTTTGTGGCTTGTGTTTTAGAAAATCAAACCTTTTTGTAATCTTGACAAAACTGATATAGTTGGAAAGGTTTGACAGTCAAGGTTCCATATTTTGTTTTGTAATAGAAGTGATATTGTGACAGAAAATGATTGATTTGTGACAGAAAACTGCATCAAATTTTTTTTTATAGAGTTTGGGTGTAACCCCTCGGTTATTTTTGGTGTAGTGCCCAAACAAAATCTCACAGGAACCACAATTTTTGTGATATCAACTTCAAATTTGGAACATAAATCGGTTAGACATATGGCTTTGATTTTATATCAATTTTAGAGTGCATCAAAGTTTATAAAATATTTATTTTATATAAAATAAAAGACAATTAGTATACTACATTACTGTAAACTTAAACTTTTATAACTTTTTTATACTTTCTTTTTATGAAATGCTTTCACTTCAGCAATAATCTGCTATGTGTCTTCTTTAAAAAGAGACCAACCTTAGGTCTGTATTCCAAAGCATTCAGGAATTACAACCATGTTGTAACAAGCATTGATAAACAAGTGTTCTGTTTTCAGTGAATTTATACCCCCAAAGGCGTATCCTGGGGGATACAAATATTAAAATTAAAAATAAGAGTCAAGTTTTGAAAAAACAAACAAACATGAAATTGTATTATTTGAGTCCCAATAAGATTGAAAATAATTAATTTTCTTTTATTTAAATATTTGTTAAAAATTAAAGAATTGCAATGCCGCTTGTGCAAGAGCTGGTCATAGTTCAGACCAAAAAAGAAAAGAAAATAATTAAATAATAATAAAAAAAAACAGCAACATAAAGCTAAGCAAATTAAATAATGAGGAAAATTTTCGTTTTGAGTGATCGGTTTTTGTTTGGATTTTTTTCTTTTTTTTTTTTTTTTTTAGTATTTAATATCTGAATAGTCGTCTTACAATTCTTGGTTCTGATTTAACTCTTAGGGTCTTGAGGTATCAAAACCAGGTCAGTACCAGGCCCTCCAATCTGAGCAGAACTTCTTGGACTTGAACGACTCAGGCGTGGAGTTCAACTCGTCTGCGCTCCCTCTGGACAGTGACACAGACGTACCCGACAATTTCACCTCTCAGAAGCTCCTGCTTGAGTCCGACACTCTCGCTGGCGTCCCGCCGGCCATTTCTGAGGGCGACCACAGTGCCACTCGCACCCCTGATTCCATTCTGAGCGCCAGCCCCGTCGTCCAGCCCAAATCTGCGGCTCAGATGGATGGCGACTTAATCGGAGCGACCACACCTGAGGAAACGACCAAAGCCAATGATTTAGATGCGAAGACGAGCAAAGATGCTTCACCGCATTCTGAGAAAGCACTGGATCCAAGTAATGGTACCACAACCTGAGCACCTTAAAGCAAATTGAGTCACACTAACCAGTGTGGCCACTTTTCGTTCATCACATCTCACCATTTGACGTCTACAATGACACTTCACCTTGCTTGGATTGATCTGTTGCATAACAAATGGTTTGTCGATCAAGCAAAAATCCTGATCCTAGAAGAACAAAAGAACAAATCCAAGAGAAGACAACAAAATTCACAAAAAAGAAAAACCTTTGAAGCACCGAATCAGTCCTGCACTATGCATGCCTTTGAATTACTGAGGTCTAGTTTGAAGCCAAGTGCTAGATTAGAGTGACCATGTAATGCATGTGAAGAAGAAAAACACACGTGTAAGACTTAATACTTTTTTAATTTTACTAAGCAATGCAACTATAACCAGAACTTTCACGAGAGAGTCATACTGCCTGAAACTCCATGGAAGCTTCAAGTAACATCTGAAGCAGATTGCATTGGATCGTACATCTACAAAATGCCAAATTTTGAGATTTTCTTCATTTGTTGAATCAAAGTTGGATTCATTCCAAGATAAAGCACGCTTTCCCGGCGCTTCACCTGGTGCGAATGCTTCCTTTTGACCGTCTGCAGTCACCGCCGGCTTTGAAGTGCTTTGCTGATAATCCTTGCCAATGGTAAACTAAACACCTTGATGAATCAGGTCCGCATGGATGACAGGTATCCGATACGGTGGCTTACCGCTGTAAATAGGATCAGCTGTGGTGGAGGGTTTTGGCCCTGGTTCAGAGGAACTCCTCTGAAGGAATGGCATGTCTCAGCAGTTTCAGGTGCTGATTCTGCTGGGGTGTCTCCACAACCTGGGCCTTTCCGGTGATCTCTTTTCTAGCGCTTCTGATGCGATCCTTTATTCCTACTCATTTGAATATATTTTATAGCAGGTTTGAGCTCGCAGAAATTGCGAAAATCATTGACATTTATTCATGAGGAATGATTCGCAATAAGACGCAACTAAGTGGGGTCTAGGGGGTGCTGAGTTCAGGAGAATTCAATATTCATATTCATAATATCCAGTATGGTTTCATTATGTAGATTTGAATAATTTGTGATTGACTCACTTTTGTAAGTACAGTTGAGTCGGCATAAAACACATCCATATTTCCAGCTGGAACATGGCTATTTTGCTTCTGCAATTTTACTAAAAGCATTGCAAAATTTTTTAAATTTAATAATTCCAAATATCTTTTTCATACCATACACTCTGAAAAATAAAGTTTTTTTGCCAGCATTGATGTTCCATGAGGAATCCTTAACATTCCTGGAACCTGTCAAGGTTCTTTATAGTGGAAAAAAAGGTTCTTCAGAATATTATGATGTTTATTACACTAAGAAAAATAGGTTGTTTTAAGAACTAACCACAAAAATGGTTCTTCGATGAAACTGTTGCAAAAATCAGCTTTGTTTTTAAGAGTGTATAGTTCAAATTCTCTTTTAATATTCTCACAGCACTTGATTTTTAGGTTAACGCTACTGGTTTCTACTGGATAGATGTGTTTATGCAGATAAATGATGTGTGAGGAGGATTATGATGCAATATTAAAATGAGCTGTAGCTGGTGGGTGGAGTCTTACATCAGGGGCGTGGTTTAGCCTGTTGGTGAAATTGCTACCTCATGTTTTGATGTCTGAAGGACACACAGAGAGAAAATGGCAAAAAAGACACAGGGTGTCAAAAAAAGCACAATTAAGATAAAAAGATGTGAATTAAATTGCAGCTAATGTAAATACAGTGGTATGCAAAAAAAAAAAAAAGACAAAATAGTCAAATTACGAATTCAATTAACCCCTTTTTGCTTATAGTGAACCGTTTAGTGACTGCATTCCGAACACAGATAAACTGATTGTAATTTTAAAGCATTGTATAAAAAGTAAAAAAAACAAAAAGTTTTCTATATTGCATTGATATCTATTGACATATTCATGATCAAGCCCTAGATTTTTGACTAGCTAGCATTATTTTAAACTCCCATTGCTTCACTCCAAAAATTGTTTTATTGGTTAAGGTTTGTTCTTATGTCACATGACTAAATGTGCCGTTATTGGGCCTTATGAAGCAATATTAGTGTGAAAGCATTGCGCCTCATTTATGAAGCATAAACAAAACAGATTTCTTTGTGTATTGTTCGTAAAACCATTCACTCTCAGAAAAATTAAAGTTATTAAATCTGTCACTGGGGCACTCCTTCTTCACAAGGTACTAGTATGTAACATTAAGGTACCAATATGCACCTTTTGGGGTGCAAAGGTGTACCTTTTGAAAAGGTACTGCCCCAGTGACAGCTTTTTTTTTCCTGAGAGCATTCTTACATTCAAAGTTCAATTCACTGCAACATTTTATGTATGAATGGTCTTATGATTGATTTTCATAAATTTGCTCTGCTCATGTTTCAGGAATGAGGCTGGATGCTCTCCCACACACACTCACACTCTCACACTCACATGCACTCGCACACGCACACGCACACGCACACGTACAGGGTAGGTGCAACAAATATACACACTTCTGTATATAGATGTATTGCATGTTAATGATCAGTACTATCCAATGATTGCTGGATTCTCATGCATTTTTCTTCAAATAAGACAGCTTCTAAAGAAATGAATGACATAAAAAACAAGAAACCTTATCAGGGTTTCTGCAGGTCATAAAAATGGGTTTTAATTTGCTTTTCCACAAATTAAGGCCTTAAAATGTCTTAAATCTGAGGTGAAATCTTAAATTCATAAAGTTGTGGCATTAAATGTTGCATACACTGCAAAAGAAATAATATCTTTCTAAGTATTTTTGTCTTGTATTGCAGCTCAAATATCTAAACATTCTTAAATCAAGGTACATTTACAAAAATCAAGCCTAGTTTTTTAAGGGATTGAACAAAATGAAGTGAGTTTATGCTTAAAACAAGAACAAATATGTCGGTAGGGTATGAAAACTTGTTTTTCCTTTGAATTAAGTGAATTTTTCTGACACCATTGTCAGATGTTTGTTTTGTTTTAATCACAAACTCACTTCATTTTGATCATTATCTCAGAAACACATTTGCTGAACTCTTGGAAAGCATCCTGGACATTAGAGAACATACTGATGAATTCCCTTCAATTTATTCCTTACATATTCTTTACTTGGTCTTAAAGTCTTAAATTGAGCTTTGTGAAACCTGCAGAAACCCTGCTTTGGCACTGTCATGCTTTAACTGAATCTTTGCACTTGAGAATGATTTTGATAATGCAAAACTCAAGAAAAATTTCTCTGACACTATATTATTGCTATTTATCAATTATACTCTCTTTATATATGCGCTCATAGATCTACTATATACGCAACTAAAAGCATTACAGAAGCATGCTGAACTAGAGGTTGCCTGTTAGAAATGAGATTTCATTGCATTGCATTACTTTGTCTCTGATGAGAAGTATTCTTAATGTCAGTGTTATTTTAGCAGCGAATATGGAAATGTTTTCGAATTTGGTTTATTTTGGTAAAAAATGGATGTCAGATTTATAATTATGCAATTTACAATCATGAACAGAAAACAGTTTTTGAGTGGTGCGCACATTTCCAATCCTCAGGTGTAACTGAGCACAACAAAATCAAAACTGGTCTTTCAAAAGAAATGGATGTCATTTTTCTGTTTCTTACTAGGACAGAAATCATGTCTACAGTCAGCTGTATATACAGTTTTAGCTTGATTATACTTGAACAAATGCATTCACTCCTCAAAGTTCGGTGTGATTCAGATTTATAAAGGTCATTGCTTTTAAATGTGTTGAAATTTACATTTGCGTTTGGTGAAGTGAACTTTACCCTGAGCAGTTTGAGCTGGATAAATCATGATTCTGCGTAAGAAAATGCACTTATCGCACTGAAAAGTGACTAAAAAGATGTTTTTGGGTGGTACAGGAACCGTAGCAATACAAGTCCATCCTGCTCAGGTTTGATCAGTGGTTTACACAGATGCTGGCATCACATAATTAATCAAGCTCAGGAGTGTGTGCTTTCTTCATCGATTTATGCTGATTTCATTGTTCAATTGATCTTTTGTCAGCTTACATGCAAGGGTTCTCAGGAGACAGGTTTCTTGAAGTGCTTTATTCATCTAAGAAAAGTTGTGATTGTGAACATGCTTTGGTGTTTTCCTCGTTCAGACTAGCATCTCTCACAGCTGTATTTACCTGATAAGAAACAGACTTCCATAAAACCATGAATATTAACAATACTTCACAGTCATGTACAAAGTGTGGTGCAGAGGATCTTGTTTTTAGCTGCTTTGTTAATTTAGTATTACATATGGCTTCATAGTTTGACTTCAAGCACAACTTTATTTCAACTTTGATTTGCTTGAATGAAAGATGAAAATAAAACTTTGACTTTAAAAGTCCCATGGTTGGTGTTCTTGTCTTTTTTTTTCTCAGTGATGCATAATTATTACTATTCAGAAATTCTATGAACCTATGAATCATTTAGGCACGAATATTTATTTGTAGCTTAATTTATTGAATGCTAAACACATCAAAACTTTACAGATATAACATAATTGTTATAACTGTAATCTGATTATGAACATTACATGTAATCTGGATTACGTAATCAAAGTATATTTATGAGTACATTTATTACATTTTAAAATATTACTATATATACATATATATATATCTGTTTTAATTTTTTTTCATTTAATAATTATTACATTTAATAATTATAGCATCAATGAAGAATGACAATGCAGTTGGTAACCATATTATCTTTTTTTGTTAACATAATCATTGCATTTATTTAACTGTCACACGCTGTAATTATTAAATGTAATAATTATTAAATGAAAAAATTTATACATATATATATACATATATCTGTATTACTTTTTCATGTAAATGTAATGTAATACATAATTAAATGTAATAATTATTAAATGGAAAAAAGTAATACATATATATATATATATATAAGCCTATATATCTGTATTACTTTTTTTCATTTAATAATTATTACATTTAATAATTACAGAGTGTGACAGTTATTAAACGCAATGATATGTACAAAAAAAAAAAGATATATGGTTACAAACTCTTTGCATTGTCATTCTTCATCGACGGTCTCCTTGACAACATAGACGGAAGTGGCGTTGATTTTCGCGCAAGGAAACTCGTCCTGCTCCTGGCGCGCCAAATTTCAAAGCACTTCCTGGGGAGAGGAGGCGATAAGATTTACCACGCAGCACAAATAAAAGACTTGCGTAGCGTTTTACAAAACATATACCTTCATATTTTAGGTATGTCATGCTTTTGTAAGTGCTTTATCATCGAAATGTTCGACGAAATGAAATGGTTGCGTTTGTAAAGCAGCTGTTTTTGGCTCGCTTTGTGTGAATGTGTTTCTATGCGCCAGCGATCACTGCTCTGCCTACACAAGCCGTATATTTCCTTTAGCGACTATAGAAATACCGATAACAAACTAATGTCTGCTTTTTCTACATGCTTTGCACTTTTTGAAGCTGCTTTGCCACAGTTTCTAAACTAGCATTCGTAAATCATGTATAGTTTTGGAAGGAAGTCTATAGGCTACAATGCATAGTGTAAATCATAGAGATTCATAGAGGCGTTGATAGTGCATAGACGATGCACAGCTGTCTAACTTTGGTATTTGGGCATGCTATTAAATGTCATTGTATAGATATGTATGTGTTGTTGGAGCTAAGCCATGTAACACGTTTGTGTGTGTGTATATATATATATATAAATCACGTGTATATATATCACGTGTGTATATATATCACATGTATTTAATATATTAATATTTCTTACATGTCTTTATGTTTTGTATTAAAGAGTAATGCATAAAATTTAAATATTGAAATGTTCAGTATAATATAATTATATATTATACTGTAATATGCACTTATATACTAATGTATAATTAATAAAATAAATTGCAGTAAAAACATTAATGGTACTAAATCCCTGTATTGTTCTGTTTTACAGAATGAAGACCAGCAATTGAGCATCTGGCCACTACAAATCCACTTTTAATATTTCATCCACCTGTGCTGCAGCATTTTAGTTTGTCCTCTAAATATTTTAATAATATTTTAGCATGTCATATTTAATTTACTGGGCATAATAAGCTTTTAAAAGGGTCATATTTGAAAGTCTTTCTGAGAGGAGGATCTTCAATGGAGGACGTTTATCTCAGTGTTATGTGAGAGGCTGTTTGCCGGCTGTGTTGTGGTTTTTCCTGCACAGTTATTTATGGGATGTCAAAATGTCGTCAGGAGTCCAGCCGTGTTTTCAGTTGTTGAGGATTGGATTGTCTGACACAAACAATAGTAACGCTCAGGGAAATGCGTCGTCAGACTCTGTCCGTGACCTGTACACTTTCCGGCCCGCACTGGCCCAGTGTGTGTTTCGTTTGGGACGGGTCACGGAGCTGTGTGACGTCACCCTGGAGTCCATGATCGTGTCCCGTATCCATGCAGAGCTCCATGTGGAAAGAGAAACTGATGCCTCTGGAGAGGAGAGCTGGAAAGTGCAAGTGAAGGATCGCAGCAGTTATGGTGTGTATTGCACATATATTAATTTATTATATTGACGTTAATGTATTTTTATATATATTAAGCAATTATATATGTATATACACACATTTTATGTAAATATATTGAAATTGTCATTATAAATGGTCACATACATGCATACATATATCAACTTATGTCTCTATATTTCTCTATATTTATAATTACATATGTATAGAGATATAGTTCTAACTATTTTAATGATGATATATATATATATAAGTGATTTATTTTTAATTTATTAAATGCTTTGTGAATGTGTATATCATTGTATTTATAATATATATATATATAATATATATATATATATATATATATACACACACACATACAAATATAGATAACTATTTTAATGATTATTTCTCTCTCTCTCTGTTTTTTTTATTAAATCATATATAATGGGTGTTTATATATGTATAATTTTTATCTTTATATACACGCACAAACATAGACATTAAATATAGACATTAAATAAAAAAAATTAAAATAATTTATAAAACATTAATTTTAATAAAAATATTAATTGTGATTTCAGTGTATAAATACATAAATATAATTTATTATTTTTAATGAAGCGTCATAAATGTGTATGTGTATATTTTTTTATATATATATATATATATATATATATATAAATAAAATACAAATGCAGTACTTAATATAATCTTGCTGAAATTTTTTATTTTATTTTTTTCAGAATATTTTGATTTAACTGTATAGCCTAAATAGCATTTTTATGTGAACGTGACCAACACAACACAGTTACATTCTGGGATAAGTTTATTTTATTATGAGCCCCAATGTAGAATATAAAATCGCTTTTATTATATATAAAAATAAGTTTCTCTTTTTTCCCCTCAGGCACGTGGATAAATGACATGCGCCTCCAACAAGGGTTCTTAAAGGAAATCTTTGATGGCGACACGCTCACCATCGGTGGCCAATCAGGACGGGCTAGTCCAGAGTTCTACTTCCTCTTCCAGAAAGTACGGGTTCGTCCGCTGGACTTTGACGCCATCACTGTGCCCAAAGCAGGTTCGTTTTCATCCGACATAAAGAACCGGATCAGAACGTGCTCGGACCGTAAACCAGACCCAGCTCTGGACATCTCAAAGCTGTCCATCAACAGAGCCACGGTCATCCTCAACTCCATCGGCAGCCTGAGCAAGATGAACGGCAGCTGCTGGACCTTCAAGAAGAGCGAAAATACAAGCACCTTAAATACGCCGGCGTTCACCGCTCTGGCCCCGCCCACGACTCCGCCTCCTTTCCAGGCCGTTGGTGAGATTTCATCCAAGTCTGTCCCGCCGTCCTCAAAGAGCCGACGCAAGTCCGCCCACACGGTTCTGCTGGAGGATGACAGTTCGGACGATCCAGCGAACCGCAGAGACCTGGAGGACGGACGGAGGGGACAAGCCAAGAAAAGACGCCGCCTTTACAAATCAGAGTCAGAGGTGTTTCAGCCCCCTCTGCCCAAACTAGAGCAGAACTGCTGCTCACAGATTGACGTGAGCAAACACACCGGCGGCAGCATTTTCAATGTGCCGCCCAACCGGCAGTTCAGTCATATCCTGAACATATCGAGTCACACCAAAGGCAACGGCATCAGTGTGACACCCCTCCGCCCGCAGAAGCCCTGCTTGTCTGGTCCTGGCAGGAGGCCGAGGGCAAACAGCTCTCCCGTATTCACCTCCCTTGGGATGGGAAGTGAGAATTACAACCTGACCTCCCCGTCAGTGAGGATGAGCAAGACCGAGAAGGCCAGGCGAGTGATTTCTCGCTTTCAGGCCTCGACTGGGTTAGTGAAACTTGAAAGTTACACACGGATTCTCACAGGCATGAAGAACCTGGAAAAAAAAACAGGATTTTGTGATTCTGAGGCCCACATGTCTATACTAAAATCAAATAAAAAATATATTAGAAAATTATAGGCATTAATATTTCTAATAGTGAGTATCTAATTAATTTTATTTATTCATATGAAATATTATGGAATTTGTGATTTCCAGGCCTGGACAATTTATAGAAATTAATACTAAATCTTTATTGTAAAATCTTTATTATATTCTAAATATTATAAAAATTATAAAACGAATTAATATTTCCAATAGTAAGTATATTTTTCAAATTCATTATTCCATTTATTAAAATGAAATATCAGGGAATTTGTGATGTCAAGGCCTGAAAAATATATTGAAATGAATAAAACCTTTATTTTATAGAAAAGTAAATGTATCTAAAAACAAAGAAATAAAAATATAACAAAGTCATTCATATTTATAATAGTGAATATATTTTAAGATTTATGGAAATTAATCAAATCTTTATTCTACAATAAAGATTATTGGGGGATACAATTTTATTCAATGTTATATGTATATAACATTTAAAGTAATTCATATTTCTAATATTGAGTATATTTTTTATAATTAATTGTATTCATATAAAATATCAGGGAATTTCAAGGAATTCTACAATAAACATTAGAAAATATATTTATATAAAAAAGTCAGTAACACTTATAAGAATATATTTTTGTAATTAATATCAGGGAATTTGTGATTTCTAAGCCTGGACAATTTATGAAAATTAATGAAATCATTATTCTAAAATAAAGATATTCTAAAAATATATATATGTAAAGGAAAAAAAAAAGTAATTGAAATGACTATTCAGAAATATGTTTTCCATTAATCGGATTTATAAAAATAAAACATCAGAGGATTTGTTACTTACAAACCTGAATATTAGGGAAATTAATAAAAAAACCTTTTTTCTTAAAGAACAAAAATCTATAATATAATAATTTATAAATATAAAGTCATTCAAATTTCTAATCAGTAGTATATTTTGAATTAATTGCATTTATTAATGCACAATTTTACTGAATTTTCTCTGCAGGCGGCGACGTGGAAGGCCTAGAAAACACCCGCTGCCACAGCCTTCCCTGCCGTCTCCCTCTTCATCATCCTCCTCTAGCTCCACCTCTTCGTCCTCCTCGTCATCATCATCCTCTGAAGATGAAGAGGTGGCGGTGTCTCAGGGTGTGGAGCCCTGCGCAGCGGCTCACTGTCGTCTCCCGCAGCAGGACACGGTGCAGTGGATCCAGTGTGACGACTGTGACGCCTGGTATCACCTCGACTGCTTACCACACAACCACAACCGAGACTCGCTGCTCTTCGACCCCAGCGCAGACTTCCACTGCGGCTGCCACCGCGCCAGACACCGCTGAGGACCGGCTCGGCTTCCTCTCCTTTAAGGCTTTTTAATTAACCAAATGCTCTCAAACATTGTTGATATTACAATCAGATTCACAGGACTGGCAGATATAATGCTTCCTGGCATTTATGGTGCAAATCTCTGCGATGATGGCGAGTTAATGTTTTCTGCGGATGGTGCTAATTGCTTTGAACGGTGTTTTGAACTGATTTGGATGAAATGAGGGTGTTGGATTTGCACAGCAGCTTCAAGAGCATCCAAACAGGCTGCATCCCATTACAACACTGGATGCTTTCTGACTGCTATATATGTATATGTATTCAGTATACCCTAGAATGAAATCTTCAAAATGCTAAAAAATCAAAAGTATGAATATGAAAACGGGAGTTTATATTTTTAGAAGAATGGATGAATTGAGTCTTTAGATTCAAATACTGAGGAGGATTTCACTGGGCTTTGTTAACTAGATACTGGTTGTTAAACATGCTTTGCCAACATATTAGCTGGTATATAATATCATTGAATACTGTATGTTTGCAAATGGGCAATGAGTATATATAATATGCTGTCTCATTCAAGGGTTTCAAAAGCATTACTTGGACTTTTTTGTAATTTCAGAACATTTAATAACAGCTAAACCTTAAATCACTCCGAACATTTCTATGGTCATTTTTTTTAAAGGAATAGTTCACCCAAAAATGAATATTTGCTGAAAATTTACTCAACCGTAGGCTGTTTCTTCATGTGAACAGATTTGGAGAAATTCAGCAGTTCATCACTTGCTCACCAATGGATCCTGAATGGGTGCCGTCAGAATGCGAGTCCAAACAGCTGATAAAAACATCACAAGTAATCCACACCAGTCCAGTCCATCAGTTAATATCTTGAGAAGCAAAAAGCTGTGTGTTTGTAAGAAATAAATCCGTCATTAGGGCATTTTAGCTTTAAACCATTGCTTCTGGCCAAAATACCAGTCCATAATCCATAATAACACTTCCTCCAGTGATAAAGTCTATCCCCTGTTGTCTGTAACGTCAAAATCCACCCACATATTTGTTTTGAACTGTTTTTGCTTGTGAATGGTGCTTGATATGTGCATTTTTCTCTCACGATTTAGATAAGACATTATGAAAAGAGGACTTGTATTTTAGCTGGAAGCAGCTGTTTGAAGTTAAAACATCTTGATGGATTTGTTTCTTGCAAACACTCAGCTCTTCACAAGACAGTTGATGGAGTGGTGTGGATTACTTGTGGATTATTGTGATGATTTTATCAGCTGTTTGGACTCTCATTCTGACGGCACCCATTCACTGCAGAGGATCCATTGCTGAGACAGTGATGTGATGATAAATTACTCCAAATCTGTTCTGATGAAGAAACAAACTACTCTATATCTACACCTGAGGATGATGACATTTTAAGTAAATTTTCATTTTTGAACGAACTATTCCTTTAAGCTTGACATTTGATTGCACACATGATTGTCAGTTGTTTCTTGTAATGTGGCCTGTTATTAACACAAGCTTCGTTTCTGATCTAGACTAACCCTGTGTAGCTGTATCTGTCTATAAGAATAGAATCTCTGTGGTATGGATGTTAAAAGAGACTTTCACTGTCTTCACTTTAACTCAACATTCTAGAAATGACAAATGACTCTTGTCACAATGTTTGTCTTGTTGGGAATCAAGCGCCGAATAAAGAATTCTATATTTAAATATGATCTGTCAGCTGTTTGTATAGAGTGCAGCGAGGAGCTGTGAGTAACTGTGGGACACCTTTGATAAGTGCTGTGTTCTCGTGTAATAGGAAAACTGAACTGTCAGTGTAAATATAAATGTGTTATTATAGCGATAAGAGAATATGTAAAGCATTTCTCACTTTCACAGTCTTACATGATCTATGATTTGAACGAAAGCATGATGTATTAATTTTTCATCTGCATTTAATATATTTAAATATCATTTATTAACATCTATTATTTTAAACAGTTCTTTTGAATTTTAAAATTCCATGATTATAATACACTTTTTTTTCTTTCTTTTTTTCTCTTTGCTGGTCCTGCAGTCTTGCTTTGGCACACCTGGCTGTAATTTTCAAGTAAACCTCAAGATGTTGATTAGCTGATTCAGGTGTGTGTCATTAGAGCTGGAAAGTTGCTCTCCTGGACCTGCATGAGGAAACCAGATTTAATACACTCTAAAAAATGCTGGGTTAAATACAACCCAGTGCTGGGTAAATATTGGACAGAACACAAGCTGGGTTGTTTTCAACCAACAGTTGGGTTAAATGTTTAATCCAACCTTCTGGGCCTAAACAACCCAATTGCTAAATTCGTCCATATTTTACCCAGCTCTGGGTTGTATTTAACCCAGCAATTTTTAGGTAAAAGATCTATCATTTTTGTTATATTAACTACAATCGAACATAAAATTAAGTAGCACAAAAAGTAGCTAGCTTTAAATACTACCCCCTTAAAACTGATTAGGAGGACTTGATCTTAATGAATTAAAATTATGCATTTATGTTGTAATTTTTTTTAAATATGTTGAGTCAATATTTGGTTGTTAAACACCATTTTTAACTAATTTTAATGACCAGTTTAATGTTGTCCCACATTTAGTGCAAGCCTTTTGCTTTTTTTTTTTTTTTTTAGAAAAAATAAAACATTGTGTTAAATGCTTATTGCTATAAAAATAACAAGAGCACAAATATTTATACTTTCAACTTTGGTAACAGGTTTGCAAAAACTGCAAATACAATATTTGTACTTGTACACTGAAATAAGGGAATAGCAAAAAAAAAAAAAATCTAAAAGGTGAATAAAAACCTAAAATCTTACATGCATATAAATCATAACCTAAAATCCCAATATTGAAAACAGTTAACATCCATGTTATTTCTCAACCACACTTAGCTAGTTATATTTTTGATGTTTATTTTAAAGAAATGTTTTCTTCGGCATACATGGCACAGCTTAACCGGAGTGCATTATTGCTGTTGTTCTGTTATAAATCTGTACAGCTGGATGGTTTGTCAGGTGAAATCCAGTACAATTCCTCTGACCTTTATGAAGTCTGTGACCTAAATGTCTGAATCACCTATTGTCACTTCACATCCCGTCACATTTGTCCATTCCCTGAGCGTGGCTGTTGGTCTGGGAGGCATTTGTAACACTCTGTGGCTTTGAGGTCAGTGGAGACTCATACCTGAGCCTGTCTCTGTGATGGATGGCTTGTATTAACTGTTTTCTGCTCAGATAAAGCAAAACGCATCTAGTGCTGTGAAATTTCAATAACGCTGTCTATTTTGTGCATCTGTAGGTGTGCATCTGCGGAACTGAGGGCGTGTTTGTATCATCAATATATTAAATATATGTATATATATATATATATATATATATATACATACAGTATATGTGTGTGTGTGTGTATATATATATATATATATATATATGTATGTGTGTATATATTTATATATATGTGTATATACACTGCCAAGTTTGGGATCAGTAAGATTTTTAATGTTTTTTAACGTTTTTCTTCTGCTCATCAAGGCTGTATCTATTTGATCAAAAATACAGAATTTTTTTTTCTAATATATTACTGCAATTTAAAATATCAGTTTTCTATTTAATATACTTTAAAATATAATTTATTTCTGTGATCAAAGCTGTTTTCAGCATCATTACTCCAGTCTTCAGTGTCACATGATCCTTGTGATGATGAAAATTCAGCGCTGCGTCACAGAAATAAATTCTATTTTAAATTATATTAAAATAGGAAACCAATATTAGAAATTGCAATAAGATTTCACAATATTATTGTTTTTTTCTGTATTTTTGATCGAAAAAATACAGCCTTGATGAGCAGAAGAAACTCCCTTAAAAAA